>CM026212.1:25400601-25470601 GCA_014839995.1 Xenentodon cancila
ATGCTCTCGATGGTGCCTCTGTAGAAGGTGTGTACCTGATGGGGGCCGGGGCTCTGGCTCTTCACAGTTTGCGGAGGAAGTAGAGACGCTGCTGTGCCTTCTTGGCGAGTGATGCAGTGTTAACAGTCCAGGAGAGGTCCTCTGAGATGTGGACACCCAGGAACTTGGTGCTCACCCTCTCCACAGTGGCACCGTTGATGGTCAGAGGAGCATGCTGGGTGTGTTGTCTCCTGAAGTCAGCAACAATCTCCTTGGTCTTCTCCACGTTCAGGGAGAGATTGTTGTCGCTGCACCACTCAGCCAGGCGGCTCACTTCGCTTCTGTAGTTTGACTCATCGTTGTTGTTGATGAGACCCACCACAGTCGTGTCGTCCGCAAACTTTATGAAGAGGTTGGAGCTGTGAATCGGTGTGCAGTCGTGGGTCAGCAGGGTGAAGAGGAGGGGGCTCAGCACACATCCCTGGGGGGCCCCTGTGCTCAGTGTGATGGTGCTGGATGTGTTGCCGCTGACCCGTACTGCCTGTGGTCTCCCAGTCAGGAAGTCCAACAGCCAGTTGCACAGCGAGGTGCTGATCCCCAGCTGGTCCAGTTTGTGAATGAGCTGCTGGGGGATGATGGTGTTGAATGCTGAACTGAAGTCGATGAAAAGCATTCTTACATAACCGTTTCTGGTGTCCATATGTCTGAGGGCTGTGTGGAGGGCAGTGGAGATGGCGTCGTCATTTTGTAGGCTGTCTTTTTGTTGTTGTAGACTTGGTCCAGAATGTTGTCTCCTCGCTTGGGGAACTTGATGTGGTGGTGAAGATTTGAAAAGATGGTCCTTGGGTCTGCGTGGTGTAAGTCCCCCGCCAGGATGAGGAAGGCCTCAGGGTGGGCTGTCTGCTGCTCGCTGATCCGCTGGTACAGCTCGGTCAGCGCCTCTCTCCTGGTGTTGGTGGAGGGGCTGGGGGGGATGTAAACAGCAGTGAGTAGTATGACCGAGTATTCGCGCGGTAGATAGAAAGGACGACATTTAATAAACATAAACTCCGCCAGGGGTGAGCAGTGTTTGCAGACCACCACAGCATCTCTACACCAAGCATCACGGAGGAAAACACAAAGGCCGCCGCCGCGGCCCTTACCTGCCTCGGTGTGTGCTCGGTCCGCCCGGTAGCAGGTCAGCTGGTCGAGCTGGATGGCGTGGTCCGGTATGCTGTCGTTGAGCCATGTTTCCGTGAACACAAAAACACAGCTCTCTCTCACGGTCCTCTCGGCGGAGCAGAGTAATCGGATGTGGTCCAGTTTGTTGTCCAGCGAACGAACGTTGGCCAACATGATGGAGGGAACCGTCGGTTTGTTCGGGTTCTCCGCCAGTCTCGTCCGGATACCGGCTCGCTTGCCCCTCTTCTGCTTCCTGTAGCGCCGCTTGTGGCGCTTCCATTGCGGCGGAGGTCGAGGCGCGGGGGTCGGTGGAAGTGTTGGTACCCGGAGCAGACCGCGTTCCCGAAGTTGGCCGGCGAGTTCAGAGTTCAGCTCGACAGTGTAGCTGTTTCCAACGTCGAGCAGAAACCCCCGGCTGTACTTTGGTTTGGTATGCATATGACTTGTAAAAACACAACTTTGGTGACAAAAACACGAACGAAAAACAAGAAACGTCGCACCGTCGGGAGAGAGAGAAGCCGCAGCGTGAGGCACGCGCCGCCATCCCGGAACCGGAAATGGCGGCTCATTGGTCTCGGTGATTGTGGTGGTAGGGATCGCCGTCAGTGCTGATTTCACATTGTCCAGGAGACCAGCAGGGGCAGAAATCGCAGCCCTGGGGCGAATGGGCAGCCAATAATTTGAAAAAGAAAAAAAAAAGACAAATGATCAAACTATCAAGGCAAGAGAGACCAGAGCACAACACCAATAACGACAATAACCACAAAGGTTTCTGCCCCACCCCCGACTTATGGAAGTAGTTCAGAGGATAATCAGTATAATGATCAGTCTAATTGTAGTCAATGATAATGATGGTTTTCCCTCTCTGTTAACACTCATTTTTTCTGCTGCTGGTTAAAAGCGACAGACTGTCTTTTATTGGTTCTGCATGTTTAAGGTCCTGCAGTGTTATAAACGTATAAACGATACATCATCCTGATGTTTGATCCTTCATTATGGTTCGTTTTTCAGATCCTCGTCCTGCAGCGTCTCTCACAGTAAGTCCTGACAGAGTTCAACACTTCACCTCTGACTCTGTCTCACTGACCTGCGAGGGAAACTCTGCTGAGTGGAGAGTGAGACAGTCGAGTCCTGACAAGCACGAGTCCACCTGTTCAAACTGGGGGACAATGAACGGATCAACATGTGTTGTTCATGTCCTGCAGCACAGTAATACAGTGTTCTGGTGTGAGTCTGGATCAACATTCAGCAACGCAGTCAACATCACTGGACAGAGTGAGTCTAGTCACAGTTTTCAACATGACACTTTGAGACTTTATCACAAATTCATCATCAGTATCAAACTTTGAAGGCTGTTTGGTGGTTCACTGATAGAAAAGTACAACAATTTCATTCAATTTAAAATGACAGAATCTTTTTTTTTTAAAGACCAAAGACTAAAATTTGCACACAATTTCATCTCTTCAATGAAACATTTCCAAATATAAAATACTCTTATAATTTGAAGATCTGGGCTCATCAATGGCTTAAATAACTTGAACTAGGTGTAAATGTATTGGTTAACAGGATATAAAAATTATTTTAAATCATATGTGAAACATGAGATGAACGTTCATGTTGTGTGTTCTCCAGGTAATGATGGTATTATCCTGGTGAACCCCGTCCATCCTGTGACTGAGGGAGCTTCTGTTAGTCTGAGCTGCAGACTGAGAGGACAAAATCAACTTTCCAGTGTGTTTTTCTATCACAATGACAAACTTATCCAGAATGATGGCAGAGCGGAGCTGAACATCTCTGCAGTGTCACAGTCACACCAAGGTTTCTACAAGTGTGAACGTTCAGGAAACGTTTCACCACAGAGTTGGATGGCAGTTAAGGGTGAGAAAGATTTAAATATTTGATGTGTTTTGTTTATTGAACCACTTTGTTGTTTATGAGAAAAAAAGACAAATTTTCAATTTTTGTTTGTGTTTGAGATTGAATTTGTCTTTTCCAGGAAACATTTCAATAATTATGTCATAAATATCTTCAGTCTAAATAATATGAATAACCTTTTGATGTAATTGTTTATTATAGTTGTGTCCAGGACTGAAAAGCCTTCATTTCCTCTGCTGTTACTCGTTGGACTCGTTAGTGTCTTTATTATTCTTCTGCTCCTGCTGGTTTTCTGCAGACAGTTTAAGTGTGAGACCTTTTTCTTAACATACTGGATGAGATTTCTTAATCAAATGTTCTTTCAGTTATCATTTATACTGATATTTTATGATGTTATACTACAAACTTGTTTTTGGACAAAATGCACATCTAAACTATTTGAAACACTTTTCTTATTTTCCAGATCCATGTTTCATCAGGTTGGTACATCTCTGCTACATTTTAACCATAAATAATCAGTTTTTTTCTCGTTTCTGTATTTAATTAACTGTATTTATTATATTTTAGGTGCATCCAGTCAGACAGCAGCAGTCAGAACTCCACCACAAATCCTGGAGTCAACCAGCCTGAAAGTGCTGTATACGACTCTCTTCTCCACGGTCTGAAACTTAACTTTAGTTTTTAGAGGTCATCTGATTTTCAGAGAACTTGGCGACAAACCAAAGATCATCACAGTTTAAAGTGTTAAAACTTCACAAGGAAAGTAGAAAAATGAGCTCAGAGTTAATGGTCGTTTTGACATGAATTAAACTTGAACTGAAATTAAAACCTGAATATAAGGTCAGATGATGTATTACTGTCTATCAAGACATCCAGAAATAAACATGTTTTTATTGCAGGTTCTGTTGATGTCTATGAGACCATGAGACCCTCCGAAGATACTGGAACTGGTACAGAACATCTTCAAAACATTTATTAAACTAAACATAATTTTATTTCAGTTTGAATGTGACTGATTTAAAATCCTGAAATATTTCAGAACCAGATTGCAGAATTTCACTAGTTTTAACGATACATAAAAAATACATATGAAAAGAAGATAAATACATCCAATGTAGTCCATCAATTAAAAAAAGTTATGGATGTTTTCACATAAATATATTTTTCAAGAATTCAAGTGATTTTCTCCTCAGGGGATCATCACCGACCAGAGGAGGGCGCTGTTTACATTAATATGACAAGAACTGCAGGTAGACTCATTTACAGTCTGATTTATTTATTTTTAATTCTTTTATTTTCTGTTTACTATGTTAACACCAGTTAAAGCTCATCAAATACCTGAATTCAGTGGTCTTCATTCCTGGTCCTCGAGGGCCGGTGTCCTGCATGTTTTGTATGTTTCCCTCCTTCTACACACCTGATTCTAATTAATGGTCATTATGGGCTTGTCGTCAAGATCAGGACAAGTCTGTTAATGACAAAACTTTGCAGCCCTTTTAATGAGTTGCTCATTAATTAAACGTTTAAGGTTTTGTCCATGATCAGGAGACCTTAACTCCGATTACACTGACATAAAATAAGACGATAACTACATCAGCTCAGGTGTCAACTGCATTTCATTTTAGTGTCTGCTGCTAGCACACAGCTGTAAAAACAACATCATTTTTGTTTTTCTTTTGACAACAAATAGGTACCCAAAGTCTGCCTTTACCTGATTTCATTCAAGTCTAGTATGTTCATTTACAAAACAAATACACAGCCTGTAGTTTCTGACCAAAAGTCTTTTTAGATTTGTTTAGTTGCACATGTTCAACACAGTGAAGTCTTCTGGTCAAGTTCATTGTCATCTTTAATTGTGACATTACAGCTAAATATACTATATGGCCAGAAGTATCTGCTCACCTGCCTTGACTCCCAGATGAACTTCAGTGACCTCCCATTCCTGATCCAGAGGGTTCAATATGATGTCGGTCCCTTTGCAGCTGTAACAGCTTCAGCTCTTCTGGGAAGGCTGTCCACAACGTTTAGGAGAGTGTTTATGGGAATTTTTGACCATCCTTCTAGAAGAGCATTTATGAGGTCACACTGATTCAATTCAATTCAATTTTATTTATATAGCGTCTATTACAACACAAGTTGTCTCTAGGATCTTTCCAGAGACCAGAACATGACCCCCGAGCAATTATTACATAAACAGTGGCAGGTAAAAACTTCCCTAGTGGAAGAAAAACCTTAAGCCAAACAGTGGCAGGAAAAACTCCCCTTTAAGAGGGAAGAAACCTGGATCAGGACCTGGCTCATGAGGGGGGACCCACCTGCTGAAGGCCAGCCGGGTAGAGCAAGAAATAAGAAAGAATAGAGACATAGAGACACCGTCAAAGGTACAAGGCAGGATACAATAGTGACTATCATCAGTTGTCCAATTAGACTTCTGTGTATATGGGATATATATGGATAGGTGGTGGTGGTGATCCAAGGGGATGAGGACTGCAGGTCGGGATGTCAGCAAGTATCCAACAGACATCCATACAGACAGGTGAAGGCAGACACTGGGATGGTCAGAGGCGGAACTGCAGGTCAGCAAGCAGCTCCTGAGGCTCTGGTACACAGGACATGCACAGAAGAGGAAAAGAAGGGCCAGACAAGCACAACAAACTACAAGAACAATGGACCACAATTATGCTTATGGGATACTGGTAATAAATGAGGGTTGAGGTGAAGCAGAGACAGAGAAGGCAAAGAGAAACAGAGGAGGTGAAAGGCACCACTCAGTGGATCATGATGTTGGACGAGATAAACTGACTCTCAGTCTCCGCTCTAATTCATCCCAAAGGTGTTCTGTCGGGTTGAGGTCAGGACTCGGTGCAGACCAATCAAGTTCATCCACACCAGACTCTGTCATCCATGTCAGCTCCTGAAGAACAACCCCACACCATAATCCCTCCTCCACCAAACTTTACACTTGGAACAATGCAGTCAGAAAAATACTGTCCTGGAAACCACCAAACCCAGACTGGTCCATCAAGTTACCAGATGGAGAAGCACCAATCATCACTCCAGAGAAGGTCTCCACTGCTCCAGAGTTCAGTGGTGGCATTTACGCTGATATGACACTGAAGACTGAACTAGAATGACAAGGAGAGGAGCACTCCCTGTTCAGAAGTATAATTTACATATGTGTTAACATGTAAATATTATCTGTGTATAGACATAGATACACTTTTAGATGAACATACCAATATGGACAAATACACTTATACTCAAATACACATACGCCTTAAAAATGCATAAAGACATGATTTGAATTGCAGTTTAGATTTAAGAAAGAAATGTCCACTGGGTATGACTGCAGAGCTGGAAATGAGTCTGATTAGTTGCAGGTTCATTACCAGTTAGTATCGTGGTGATTATGAATTAATGGTAAATGTTGAGTAATCCTCAATAAAGACAAACAAATGTGTAAACACCTATTTGTGAGTAAATACACTTACTAATCCAGAGTTACCCAGAGTTAAAACCAAACACGGTGAGGCAGCGTTAAGCTTTTTACTGAGTGTGTTTTTATACAAAATTTTGTTTTTGTGTTGTTCTATTTTGTTTTTATTTTTTAATTGCTTTTTGTTTAAAATATTGAACATGCTTTTTTGTTTCTATGAGATGTTTTAATGTCTCTGTAAAACACTTTGAATCACCTTGTTGTTGAATTGTGCTATACAAATAAACTTGCCTACATTTACCATCTATTTAAATATTTTATGTTGTGTGCTATATTACGAGTCATAATCATGTTGATGTCTATGTCTATACTTAAATACAAAAATGTGTACATAAATGTACATCAGTGTTCGGAAGTCTAACAGTGACGCCATGTGGTGAACATGTGAACTGCAGCCACATTATTTGCCTTCCGCAGGTTCGGTAGCGTTGAGAGCGAGTCCCTATTTAACAAGGGAATTAATCATTTGCTGCGTGAACAACATTTATGAATAATCTGTGTGTACAAAGTTTTCTTTGCTTGTCCTTCAAGTTATATTTATTTTTGTAAATGTAATGGTGTTTGTGGGTTTTTTTTTTTTTAAGTAGGCAATGACCTCCTTGCCAGTAGGACGTTATCATGTAGACGCCTGTTTAGCAGTTGCTCTATTGTTAGTGAGCAGGAACTTTTTGCTTTGTAACTTTCTATTTGAAGCAATGTGGTTTCTAATATTAACATTTTTTCCGCTTGTGTGCACATATATTAATAGTTATTACCAAGTGTGGAAGAACCCAAGACCTATAAATATGCATTCTAGTCTTGCAACAGAGGGTTTTTTTGTTTAATGGGTGCGTGGGTGTATGTAAGTGTTCACTTCACCTGCCTTCATGACGCTCTATTTTTTTATTGATCCCTGGAGAAAAAAAATACAGCTAAAGCTAAAATCATTTAACATGCATTAATATTTACATTAAGCACTAGGTATGGAGAAATTGCATATTTGCCATGGTATTTTATGTTTTATATAAAATGTAAATTGCCTATATTTTAATTGTTTGAACATGCTGTTAGTTTATATAATTTGGCTTGATGTGTGTTTTGTTTGCAGACCACATATATACAGCTTTGGCTGCCACTTGTTGCTCTGTGTGTATAAATAAAGAATTAGAGGACATCCCGTCTCTGGAGCCTGGTTCTCTAACTGTTATCTAAGTCTATATTGATACCAACTAAAAATAGACTTGATATAAAGTAACATCAGTTATTATTCTAACGATAACAGTGATTGTTCATCTCAAGATCCTCCCATGGGCATGCCAGTTTCAGCTGCATCCCCACTGACTTGGAAAGACCAGCCCAGGAAGCACTTGCGGCCCCAGGACCACCACTCCCACAAAAGTCGCACCACCACCAACCTCAGCAATAAGAAGTACAGTCTGTGAATGACTTTGTATTATATGAATTGTAAATTTGCATTAGTATAATATATATAATATATTTTGGGGGCCAGAAATCAGCATTGAAGGTGAACTCTGGATCCTGTTCCCACAACGTTATTCGGTTTTTAAATTAAAGATGTAGGCAGCCGTCAGTTCTCAGGTTCACTTGTATGCTGATGATGTTGTTTATTTGGTCCGTCTCTTCACTCTGCAGCATCCTCCCTTCAGATTAACCTCTCTTCTGTTAAGCAATTCTTTCACAATCTCACCTTAATACTAATACAATATATTTGCAGGGTCACTTTTTTTCTTGTTAATGAAAACTGCATACTCATTTGTATAACTGAAAATCCATGAAGTCATCCACTTGTGAATTTACTGATATTTTACCTATTTGTACTTTTGTGGATTCTTGTGACTATTGTAAGAAGGGTGCATCATGAACCAGAGGAGGGCGCTGTTTACACTCATGTGACGCAGCTGCAGGTAGAGTCGGTTAACAGCCAGTGGGTCTGTTCAGATGCTGTTTTGGTTTGTTTAAAAAAACTGACTAAATTGACTTAAAGGGTTAATGTTTTGTTATAACTTGTTTCTTTTTAGATTTGCTCGTTGTGATTAGAATTCATTTGATGTGCAGCACAGAGGGTTTGAGATGAACGTAATTTCGATTCTCTGTTTGTACCTCACATGTGGTAGAATTGACAATAAATGTGACTTTGACATTGACTTTGACTAATCTGACAATCACTTTAAAAGCTGGTCAAAGGCTGTAAATTTTTGGAAAAAAAAATGTTGAAGGCTTCATTTATGATCTTTTATAACATACAGTCCAAAACTTTATTACTATGCTATCATATGTAAACATTTAATTTTATAGTCAGATCTGGTCATTTGCAGAAAATCCCTCACTTTTTATCAGGTAAACTCAGTCGCCCTCTAGTGGTCACAAAGAGAAGCAGCCGGACATGTTTTTATGTTTCTGTGGTTTTTCATCTTAAACAGAAGAAAACACAGTTACAAGAGCCTGGTCTGGTGCTGATTTATAATATTTGATACAGAACTAAGATGAACATATCAACATGGTCCAGGCCTACTGACAAGTAACAAAACAAACCAGTATTTAGTGAAAACACAACTGCTCCACTCTTTTTTACTTTTTTATGCAGGTTAGTATCATTGAGACATGGGGTCTCATTTTCAAGAAAGATCTGCACTTGTTTGGTAGAACAACAGATAGAGTTCAACAGCAGCCTCTCTTCTGTTAAACAATCCATTCACAATCTCACTTTAATTCTAATAAAATAATAAATATTAAATAAGTCAGTTTCTCTGCCCTTTGTTGTTTGGTTGATTTTATGATGAAGACAAGAGAGAGCAGAGCAGTTGAGGAGTGAGATCATACAGGCAGTAAAAAAGCCAGAGAGGTGAAGAAGAGGAGAGTAGAAGAAGGACAGAGGTCACTCAGTTCACCAGTCAGCAGCTGTTGTCACACAACTGAAGAACAAGCTGAGAGCGTGACCAGTCAAGTTTATCAATTATACAAAGTACTGGCAGCAATCAATAAAGCAAACGACTGCTTTTGTAATCGCTGACTGATTTTTAAAAACCTGACAACATCTTTTAGTTAGTGGATGGAGTCTAAACTGTGTGTTAATTGGTGATTATCCCTCAATGTTTCAAGATCCTGACATCACCTCTGATCTATCTATCTAAGAGCTGCCGGCCTTTGGCTGATTGGTGGCAAAAGAAGCATTAGAAGCATTCTGCATGGATGCATCACTTGCCGAAAGCTTTGTGGGCAGCTCCTCCTCTATGGACTGATGACCTATGACTGTATGGCCAGCTCAAATGCCATCCTGAAATTCACAGACATGACCACTACCCCAGGTCTCATAACTAACAATGATGAGAGCTCCTACAGAGAGGATGTTTGTGTCCTGAAAACATGGTGTCAGGACAAAAACCTCCCACTCAAAATCTTTAAAACAAAGAAGATGGTGATAAACTCCCTTATATAAATTGGAAGGCAGCAGGTGGAGAAGGTGGCTTCTTTGAAATGCCTAGGTGTGAACATTTGTGAGGACATTTCATGGACCGCACACTTCACTGCAGTTATCAAAGCTGCCTACAACAGACGTTTCTTCTTGAGGAAGAAGCACTACAATCTGCACCTTCTACAGATGCACGTTGAGAGTCTTCCGACTGGCTCCATTACCTCCTGGTACAGCTCTGCTGGTGACAGGAAGACTCAACAGAAGGTAGTAAAGACACCTGAGCACATCACTGGCTGTAAGCTCCTCTTTGCAGCGCATCATTGAGACCAGATTTCTCAGGAAAACAGAGAGGATACCCAGAGACTCCTCCCACCCTGGACATACTTTTTTTGCTACTGCCATCTGGTAGATGCTATCAAAGTATCAATCCACAAACCACCAGACTAGTCATAGCCATTACCCCTCTGCAATCACCCTACTGAACAAGCAGACTTCTTCGTAAACAAACCAAAACAGCATCTGAACATACCCACTGACTGTTAACCGACTCTACCTGCAGCTCCTGTTGTCACATGAGTGTAAACAGCGCCCTCCTCTGGTTCATCATGCACCCTTCTTACAATAATCACAACAATCCACAGAAAAAATACAAATAGGTAATACAAATAGGTAAAATTTCAGTAAATTCACAGGTGGATGACTGTGAATGATCCATGACTTTATGGATATGCAGTTATACAAATGAGTTTGTAAGTAAACATGGTGGACTCTCAGAATAACCATCAAAGTAAAGTTTGCACCAACTTCATTATTAAACTTCATGACAAATACTTTGTGGAGAAAGAAAAGAGTTAAATTGAAGTAAAAAACAAGCCAAAAACTGCAGATATGTCAGTTTTTTTAACTCTTCGTGGGTTCTACAATCTGTTATTTATTCATCTACACATAAACCATACATGACCTTTTTTTAGGCTTTCTGATGTCTTTATTTTCTTTCTGAAAATTAAAAAAGTGAAGGTGCTTTGACCACAGCTCTCTTTGACATCATCCCCCATGATGCAGCTGATCTTGGTATGGTCCAATCTTCCTGTATCCCAGATCATCTTCAAGGTACCATCAACCTTTAGCCACTGGATCCCTTCAGCACCACTAAAGCAAGATGATAAATGAGTAAATAAGAAAGAGAATTTAACATAGTTAAAGATACGAACGTAGACTTTATATACGGCCTACAAATGGTGCAAATATACTTCAACAATGACAAATAAATAAGTAATTAAAAGTTGTAACTGTGAGTATGAGCCTTATGTAAGTGTGTAAAAGTGTTGGTGAATGGGTGTGACGGAGCATTATGTCACTGACAGCAGCACACACCCATTAGTGGGAGATTGATGCAACACACACACACACACACACACACACACACACACACACACACACACACACACACACACACACACACACACACACACACACACACAGTGTCATACTCTCGTATGTGATGGGTTAGGGTGAAATCAAACATTTAAACATCAAAGGTTTTTGCTTTGTAGAAATGGTTGAATTTTTAATGAAGACAAGAGAGAGCAGAGCAGTTGAGGAGTGAGATCATACAGGCAGTAAAAAAGCCAGAGAGGTGAAGAAGGACAGAGGTCACTCAGTTCACCAGTCTGCAGCTGTTAGTGGATGGAGTCTAAACTGTGTGTTTATTGGTGATTATCCCTCAATGTTTCAAAATCCTGACATCACCTCTGATGAGACCAGCTGACCCACGAATCACTGAATGATTCAATTAAAGTTAAAAAGAAATGTTTATTCAAATAAATGTTTTATTCTCCAGGAGGAAGAACATTTGTGAAGAGTTTTCTAATGCAACAGGAACAACTGAGAGGGTGGGTAAAAACTTGACCAAACTGTTTCTGTTTTTACTTCTTTCCTCACTTCCTGTGAATGAGGTCACGACCACTTAGAGAAAGAAATTCACCATAATGTTCAGAAAAGTTGGTGAGGTAAATAGAGGAACCACGGCAACCACTTTCATACATATATATACATATATACATATATATATATATATATATATATATATATATAGAATATAGTATATATATATATATATATAGTATATATATATATATATATATACATATATACATATATACATATATATATATATACATATATATATATATATATATATATATATATATATATATAGTATATATATATATATATATATATATATATATATATATATATATTTATACATATATAGAGAAGATCTTCATGTGCTGCTACACCAACCATCTAACTTCTATATTGAGGACAATGTAGAGGTAAAAGAGTTGCACTTTCTCGCCCCGCATGTTGGGGCTCAATCCAGTCAATCTCCTTTGGCTCGGGACTATAGTTGGAAACCTCTGATCCAAACTCTGCAGGACACTGGTCCTCAAAGATCAACTGTGGACCCTCATGAACCAGAACATGCAGGACACTGGTCCTCAAAGATCACCTGTGGACCCTCCAGAACCAGAACATGCAGGACACTGGCCCTTAAGGACCCTGAATAAAGTCTTAGAAACAAGAAACAGAGTGTATAAACTGCATCCTTCCTCATTCACATCATCACTCCATTTCTGTTTCTCTCGACCTCCATCACTTCCTGTGGTTGATGTCATGATCACACTTTAAAAGAAGAGTTTCACCTGAATGAACAGAGAAGTACATCGTTCCTGCATCGAGGTGATGAGATACTTTACGTTATTGAAGCTCAGTTTTGGGATATAAACTTGATAAAGATCAGATTTTCTGTTGGTGGAGGTGGATCAACGACTCACCGTGCAGCGTTGATATCAGTGAGTATGACAGCGATGAAGACGATGAGCAGTCTTTATTGGTACTTTGTTTGTTTTAGACCAAAATGTGTTTTTTTTTTTTGTATTTTTCACACCTTTGACTTTAATGCTGATATTCAGCAGAATTAATAAATGAATTTCTTTAATTCAAATTATTTGTAAAACTTACATCTGCTACAAACTTTGTCTCAGGGAACTTTATAGAGAAAGTAAACAAGTTAAATTCAAGTACAATTAAATCACTGAATAAAATTAAATCACAGTAAAAACAAATTTAGTGTAATTATATTATGTTTCATCATATTCAACATATAAAGTTTTATAAAGTCCAGTTCATCATGACTGTACTTTTATAATTAAATCTTATTTAACTGAAATGATTAAAATGCCAGTTTATAAAAAAAAGTTGTCTGTTAAAAAAACAAAAAAACTTAACCAAGAATTAAGTCTTCACATTAATGTAATTAAACTCTGGTCCTGATCCTGTTCGAGCGACAGAGGAGAGGAGGAAGTCCTTTTTAACAGGAAGAGACCCCAGAACCAGATTCAGGGAGGGTCCATCTGCCTCCTCGAAATAGAAAATGTCACATTCATTGTTCACAGATCACATGATGCAGCTTTAGGTTTTCACACTTTTTTCTTGTTCTTTGTTTCTGTTTAACAGTTTTTTCTTTCCACTAAGAATTTGTGGTGAGGTGAGATTTGATGATGAAGATGGGACACACTTTGTTCTCTGAGTTATTCTGTGAGTATGTCATGATAACTTCTTCTGCTTAGATCATACAAACAGAGAAACCTGTTAACAGAGAGCAGTGAGAGACTCATTTGTAAAAGTGTTGACAACTGGAAAGTTGAAAGACATTTTTCTATATATATTTTTTAGAGTTTTATAAGTTCATTAATGTCCAAACTTCCCTCCTTCATTATAGTGCTGTATTCACTCATCTACAATGGACATGCTCAAGGTGATGATTTATGTGTTTTTATTAGTTTAAACCTGCTGAGTCATTGTTAGACACATCATTTCACTTTATTTTATTTTATAACTCAGATCATTTCAGTGGATGTATTTATTTAAATGTGATTATCAAAGATTATAAAAATTTTTCATATTGTATGTTTGTGTTGTTCTAGATGTTGTTCTGACTATTGAACCCAGTTGGTCGACTTTTATTCCTGGAGAGTTTGTTACCTTCAGATGTGACATGAAGGAAGGAACAAACGATGACTGGAAATATAAAATCATCAAGAATGGTCACGATTTTTTACGTTACCACGCAAACCAACGCTACAAATTATATCCTTTGTATACCACTGACAGTGGTGAATATCAGTGTCATGGTGAACATAGATCCTCACATGTAACAAGGGACAGTAATATTGTCTCTTTAACTGTATCAGGTGAGTCCTCAGAGTTTTATCTGCATAAATAATGTTACATTCACACTGCAGGTTTTAATGCTTTTAGTAGTTGTTCACATTAAATGTGCAGTCAGACGGAGTGACGTCAATGACCTGCGACCTGACAATTCACACTGACGTCACTTTGGAAAACATCAGATATTTGATTAAAATCACACATGAAAGTGACCCGGGTCTGACGTAGAAAAATCTGATTTCATATAATAAACAACCAAAAGCAGCCAAAAAATTGTGTTTTTAAAAGATGGTTTTACACGTAGGTGTGATTGTGAGTGTGCACGGTTGTTTGTCTATATTTGCGGCTCCGGTGATGGACTGGTGACCCGTCCAGGGTGTACCGCTGTCTCTCACCTGTCATGAGCTGGGATAGACTCCAGCAATTTAATTCGTTTTTGTCTGCACTGTGAACGTAACCTTTGATTATTATGATTAGAATCATTTTTGTGTTTATAAGGTCATCCTATGTTTTGTTTAGCAATCTGACATTTAAATAGATAGATATAAGATTCTTACAGAATCAAGTTAAACATCTGGTTTTGTGAAGATCACATAAAACTTTAGTATTTTTCACCCACAAAGAGACCGTCACCTTTTACTTCCTGCTTCCTTACAGTGTGGAAACTTCTTCTGTTTGTTTTCTGCTTGCTGTGCTTCTTTTATTGATTTCATTTTTTTAATGCTGATTTTCTCCCTTTTTTCCATGTGAGCCTACCTGCGATAGCTCCTGGACATTAATAGATCACTAGGACTAAAGTGTTTTTAACAGAAACAGCAACATTTTTTATAGCTCTTTTATCTTCAGCGCTCCGTGTGCGTGGCCTGCACACACCTGAAGCCTGATTTACAGTCTGGGCACCTGCACTCAGCTAAAGCTAAATAGCGTCAAAAGGTGCTAACCGCTAGGCTAACTAGCAGCAAGATGCCTCCCTCTCTACAGATTATATTACAACCTCCTGCAGAAGATTGTAGTACTGGAGACAATAATTGCTTAGAAGTCAATGTGGAGTTAAATGGATGTGTTAAAATGAAACAACCTCGACATTGATTCAAAACAATGGAGATGAGCAAGTTAACACCCGGCTAAGGAGCACAGATAACACATTCAAGAAAGAAGATTGTGCATTATACTAAACCATCGAGTGATAATCCTGCCTGGGATGGTCCCGATGCACAACCAAAACGTAAATCATGTTTCCTGGAAGTGGGAGAATGTATCGCAGGCTGGGCAACGGGTGCTCTCTGGTTGCAGCTGTATTCATCAGTGGGCCTGAACCACCCTTTGGAGGATGAGAGGAAAGGTTCAGCAGGTTTAGGCACTAAATAGATGGCTTATATCTGCGCTGACACTCACAATTTTAATATTTTTTGGGATTGCTGGCATCTGTTTAAACCAAATGGATTTAATTTTAAGTCAGGGTGAAACTCTTCCCCTCCAACATATTTTATTTCCTATGTTATCCATCTGTGACTGAGGCTGAGATAAACAAGGTGTCATCTCATAGAGAGAGACAAACAAAGTCCAGTGGAAACCTTGAGGAGGACCTCCATCTGCCCCCACCTGGAAGAGCTTCAAAAAGGAGAGACATCAGAGGCAAGAAGAGGGGTGATTTTTTGCCTCCAATCCTCCTACACCGCTGACTAGGACCAGGGCCCAGAACCCCTACTTCTCTCCCTCCTCCATCACCTGAAATTCACTTAGGAGATGATGTAGGAAGTCAACGCTGGGGTCAGATCTACTCCCCCAGCCCAATCCTTTTTTTGTCCCCCCACCAATGCAGACAAAGGGTCACCACTGAGCCCCGCCCCCAACAGAGCATGCAAAGTTACAGCACCCAGCCCCGCCCCATTTTGTTCCTCCACAGCTCCATCATGTTCTGTCTCCACAGTCTTATCCGTGATGTTTGGAGGGTCCAGACTACAAGGATTATGGCTGTCATGACTTTTCCCAGAATAAGCTGGAACGCTGTTTTTTAAAAGGTTTTACATTTCTGTACTTTTAGGTGAAAGAAGGAGAATGTGTCCTGGTCAAAATGCAGAGAGCTGCACTCTAAAAAATCTTTAAATAAATTAAACATACCTTGTGTGCCACATATTGCCCCTAAACATGAGAAGCCAAATAATACCTCTAAAATGCTTAAATTGGATTTGTTAAATGTTAGGTATTTAGCTTTAAGATTTTATCACTGAGCACAGCCTATGATGAGTGGGAATACAAACTCATCAAGAATGGTCAGGATGTGTTTAGTTACTACACAAAACAGAGCTACACATTAAATCCACTGGACACCTCTGACAGTGTTGAATATCAGTGTCGTGGTGAACATAGATCCTCACGTGTAACGAGGGACAGTAAAACTGTCTCTTTAACTGTGTCAGGTGAGTCCTCAGAGTTTTATCTGCATGAATAAGTTTATTATGATTATAATTAGGTTTGAGTCTTGTTCATATGGTCATATTAATTTTTTTTGTTTTATTAACTACAAATTTAAATGTAATTTTTTTGTTTCTTTAAAAAAAACATCAAACATTGAGCAGTAAATCTGTAATTGTCAGTCAGAATAATTTGACATGACCATAATTGATTTCAAATTTAAAATTAGTCTTAAATAAACTAAAAATAAACTAAATAAATATTTGATGTCTATGTATCAATAACAAAATTAAACAATTATACGAAAAGGGGTACATTGAAGTTAATTTGTCATTGTTATAAATAAAACTCATAATTTTTGTGTTTTGGTTTTAACTTACTTATTTTTGTTGTTAATAATCTAAACTTCATCTTAGCTGTGAAATGCAGCTCAAGTTTGAACTCAAATGTTTAACTTCATAAGTGACATGAAGAAATAAAACTCAGATGTCTTATTTTGAATTAGCATTTCATTACACATTTTAAATTGATGCATTGCTGTCATATTGTTTTTATACCAACCATAAAAGAAAGATTTTACTTTTAATGTTTATAATTATCATATATATTTTTGTTTTTAATAACAGCAAATAGCCCCAAAGCCAGACTGGTTCAAGAGTCAAAAACCACACCAGTAGGAGGAAGTGTGACTCTGAGCTGCTCCGTGGAGAACTCTGCTGGATGGAAATACGACTGGTCCAGAAGAACGTCAACCAGCTGTGAAGTTCCAGTCAGAACAAATGTTGTAAATAAAGTTATCAGAGTCTCACAAGGAGGCATCTACAGGTGCAGAGGATCAAGAGGAGAACCAGCCGTCTACACTGATATGAGTGATGAAGTCACCTGTGAGATAACCTGTAAGTTCTTTAATTTTGTTTGAAACAGAAATATTTTCAGAAATTGTGAAAATGTGACATTTTCTTTCTTCATTTCATGTTTCTTTAAATCTGCTGGAAACAGTTACAAACAAGGTTGCTGTGGTGCGACGACCCGACTGGCCTCAGATATTCAGGGGTGAGAGGATCACTCTGACATGTGAGGTTCAGGGAGGTGAAACCACTGAGTGGACGTACGGATGGAGAAGATCTGGTTCATATACACACTGGTCAGATCAGAAAACCTGGATTTTCACTGCTTCTGAGTCCAGCAGTGGAGATTACACATGTAAGACCAGACGCAGAGATGATCCGTATTCTTCAACAGAGACGAGTGAAGCCGTCAGATTGTCACTATCACGTAAGTGATGTTTGTTGATGTTCAGTCCAACTTCTAAATTGTTTAAAGATGTTATTTTTACATATCTGACTAATTACTTGTCCTTCTCTCAACTGTAATAATTACAGTGTTTAATGCTTCATATATTCAAATTAGTGAAAGACATTTTTTTCAATAGTTAATATAATTTTTAATGTAAGAATAAAAAGCAGCATGCTGTGTAACTCCATTTACATAAAAAAAACAAACCTCCTTGAAAAAAGAGAAGTCAGCTGCTTGATTCACCTCCAGTCTTTGTCCATCCATCCATTATCTATACCCACTTTATCCATTTCCGGGTCACGGGGGTCTGTCGGAGCCTATCCCGACGCATATCAGGCGAAAGGCAGGGGTACACCCTGGACAGGTCGCCAGTCTATCCAGGGCCACATACAAGACAAACATGCACACTCACATTCACACCTAGGGAGAATTTCAGAACGATCAATCAACTTACATGCATGTTTTTTGGATTGTGGGAGGAAACCGGAGTACCCGGAGGAAACCCACGCAAGCACGGGGAGAACATGCAAACTCCACACAGAAAGACCCACCGGGCCGGGAATTGAACCGGGAACCTTCTTGCTGTGAGGCAACAGTGCTAACCACTAAGCCACCGTGCTGCCTCCAGTCTTTGTGGTGTGCCTTATTTCAAATCTGTCTTAGAGCTTTGAGCTGCTCACTTTTGAGATACAACAACCACAGAATGATGTAAAGTTGGGTGAAGATGAAGATGAAGATGAAGATGAAGATGAAGTTGAAGATGAAGATGAAGATGAGATACTTAAACTCCTCCACTTGAGGCAGGACATCTCCACCTACCCGGAGAGGGCAAGCCTCCCTTTTCCGGGTCTTTGACCCCGTACTCACGGAGCACCTCCCCACAGAATACCACGAGGGACACGGTTGAATGCTTCCTCCAGATTCACAAAGCACATGTAGACTGGTTGGGCATACTCCCATGAACCCTCCAACACCCTGTGGAGGGTATAGAGCTGGTCCAGTGTTCCACAACCAGGACGAAAACCGCTTTGTTCCCGAATCCGAGGTTCGACTATCAGCCAAATTCTCCTCTCCAGTACCCTGGTGGAGACTTTTCCAGGGACGCTGAGAAGTGTGATCCCGCTATAGTTGGAACATACACTCCGGTCCACCTTTTTAAACAGAGGGACCACCACCCCAGTTTGCCGCTCCAGTGGCACTGGATGCGGCATGCCGCATTAGCATGGTCCACTGTGACTTAATGTCCCCAGCCTCCCTCGGAATCCGGGAAAAGCTCTCCCAGAGGTGTGAGTTGAATACCTCCCTGACTAAGGGCTCGGGCAGACGTTCCCAACAGACACTCACAATACATTTGGGCCTACCTGGTCTGTCCCACTTCCTCCTCCGCCAGCGTATCCAACTCACCACCAGGTGGTGATCAGTTGACAGCTCAGCCCCTCTCTTCACCCGAGCGTCCAAGACATGCGGCCGCAGGTCAGATGAAACGACAACGAAGTCAATAAATCATTAAAATTTTTAATTTGTCTTTCTGGTTTTCAGATCCAAAAAAAAAAAAAAATTAAGACTTCATACACTTTTGAAGTGAATATATTTTTATTTCTTAACATCTTCAGGGGTTCTGGTCTTTATACTTTCATAATATGAATAAACTGAACTCTATATTTACAATCTTTGTTAAATGATTCATCCTGAACATGACATATTTTATGTTAAATGATTTGAAGATGAATGAATGAAAGTATGTTGATCCTCTTACTTATAATACAAATTAAATGACTAAATCATCTTTATTCTAAACTCCGTGACAGATAAACCAAAGAGCCAACTGAGACCCGACATCAGAGTCATTCCAGTTGGAGGCAGAGTGACTCTGACCTGCTCAGTGGACCCGTCATCACCTGGTTGGAGATACTACTGGTACAGAGATGAGGAGTCCTCTGAAGCCCTGACCTCACAAGATGCTGTTTTCCAGTCAGAAGGACAAATCAGTGTCTCACAGGAAGGAAACTACTGGTGCAGAGGAGGAAGAGGAACACCAGTTTACTACACAAAGTTCAGTGATCCAGTCAGCATTTATACAGCTGGTGAGTTTAAAGAGGTTTCCTTGAAATAGTCAATGCTGACAAAGAAGGATTTTATTCATGAATATTAGTTTTATTGAGGACTTGAGGTGATTATGTTTGTTGTTTTTCATTTTCTTGTTTGGTGTTTTCTTGAACGTGGACAGTTTCAAACAGACCAGCTGTGACTCTGCACCCCAACTGGCCTCAGATATACAGAGGAGAGAAGATAACAGTCCGGTGTGAAATCCACGGAGGAGACGCTGAGTGGGAGTACGAGTGGACAACCAGCAGCTCCAACAAACCACCAAATCTAAAAGAATTCACTATTGATTCACTTTCTTCATCAAACACTGGAACCTACAAGTGTAAAAGCAGAAAGGAAAGAAAACATCTTTCAACAGATTGGAGTGATTCCTTCAGTTTAACAATATCAGAAAGTGAGTCACATCTTATTTCTCCACTTAACATTATTGTTTAGCTGAAGCTACAGTGTTTTCATAAAACATTATACCTTAATTCTTTTATTTGTTGTATCTCTGGAAGATTCATGTTTCATATAAACTACCTTCAAAAATGGTCAAATGTCTCCGACAGCGTCTCCACCTGTCCTCACGGTGTCTCCATCGTGGCTGAGTCCTGGAGCCTCAGTGACTCTGAGCTGTGAGGTCAAACATCCGTCTGCAGGATGGAGCTTCTACTGGTATAAAGCTCTTCCTCAACTATCAAAGTTCTCCTACATCTATGAGCTGCTCCCTAGAAGCACCAACGGGACGTCACAGGACTCCTACATCATTGATGGACAGACACACACAGCAGGATATGCATGTAGAGCTGGACGAGGAGACCCAGTGATCTTCACTCGTTACAGTCAGACTAAGATGGTCTGGTCTGCAGGTCAGTTTCTGGACTTGTTCATGGTTTTCCCTCTCTGTTAACACTGATGTTTTCTGCTGCTGGTTAAAAACGACAGACTGTCTTTTATTGGTTCTGCATGTTTAAGGTCCTGCAGTGTAACAAACGTATAAACGATCATCCTTTTTTTTTTTTTTTTTTTTTTCTCCCTTGTTTGCACATATATTTATGGTTGATACCATGTTGGTATAACCGGAGTTGTATATATTCATTTTAATCTGGTAACCAAGGGTGTTTTGTGTGTGTGTGGGTGGGTGTGTGCAAGTGTGCTACCTTCACCAGCCCTCATAACAGTCAAACTATATTTTTATTGATCCCTGGAGAAATCAAACAAGATAAAAGTAAAGGAAGAGTCAGAAAGAGGGGTATAAATATTCTGCAGAGGAGGGCTAGAGTCACCGGGTGTGGAGGGTGGAGAGAAAAAGAGCAGGAGAGAGAGACGAGACAGTGGTGGTGCAGTCTGGTGTCTGTGTTGTAATATGCATCAAGAAGAGTTTATAATGTGTTGTTTAAAGAGTAAAAGGTGGACACAGGACAATCAGGTGTTATAAGCAAAAAGAAAACAGAGAAAAGGGGGAGGAGCTTTCTATTTACAATCACATGTCTGAGCGTTTGAGCGTTTGGGGGGAGTTGGAGGCAGTATTGAAAAGTCATATATATAATAGGCATAGAAGTATTTAAATACTCATACATGTCCACATATATCAAAATTAAGTCATAAACAGGAAAGATAGATAAATAATCCATAGACACACACACACACACACACACACACACACACACACACACACACACACACACACACACACACACACACACACACACATTCATACAATCAATGAAAATAAACCGTGGATTAATGTGTGGACATCTAAGAGTTTTGCTATGCGTAAGTGTAAGATACATATGCTCATGTACATGATTATACATACATACAAATATACTTTGATACATGCATGTACACATGTGCCTGATTGAAAATACACATATAAATATGAGTAACTATTCATATGATCTACATACACATACCTTTAAATCATTGCATATAGTATATCCGTATATGCATACACTTTGCATGTTCATGTCACAATACATTTCCCAGTAATCATTTACTTACACTCATGCAACTCATATTCATACATACATACATACATACATACACCCATGCACATCATCCATATAAGTATATACACCCACATGCATGTATCCACATACACCTTAATAGATACATGCACATAGGGACACAAACCTGGATACACACACACAAATACATAAACATGTACACATACACATATATACATACACATGTACACACGCACATATATACATCCACATGTACACATACACACAGACACACACACACCCACACACACACACATGTGCACGTGCGTGCGTGCGTGCGTGCATGCGTGCACATACATACATACATACATACATACATACATACATACATACATACATACATACACACATATATACACAAACACACTCTCGTATATAACTACACACACACATATACACACACACACACACACACACACACAGCTATTCATACATACATACATACATACATACATATATACACAAACACACAAACACACTCTCGTATATAACTACACACACACATATACACACCAATACATACACATACTGGCACACACACACATACATACACACACACACCCATACACACACACATATAAACATGCATCTATGTATATAAACTCACTTATTTGCACATAAATACATACAAGAAAATAATAATAATAATAGATTTGTTAATTACAAAACTAATAATATTAAGTCATTTAAACACTTTCTCCTTTAAATAGTTATTCTTACAATTCCGTTGTTGGTTCCTATAGTCATCGGTCAGCGCCCCAACCCTCCCCCCAGCCCTGGACCACCCCAGCCCCCCACGGCAGCGGCCGCAGCCAGCAGGAGGGGATAAACGATCATCCTGATGTTTGATCCTTCATTATGGTTCGTTTTTCAGATCCTCGTCCTGCAGCGTCTCTCACAGTAAGTCCTGACAGAGTTCAACACTTCACCTCTGACTCTGTCTCCCTGACCTGCGAGGGAAACTCTACTGAGTGGAGAGTGAGAGAGTCGAGTCCTGACAAGCACGAGTCCACCTGTTCAAACTGGGGGACAATGAACGGATCAACATGTGTTGTTCATGTCCTGCAGCACAGTAATACAGTGTTCTGGTGTGAGTCTGGATCAACATTCAGCAACGCAGTCAACATCACTGGACAGAGTGAGTCTAGTCACAGTTTTCAACATGACACTTTGAGACTTTATCACAAATTCATCGTCAGTATCAAACTTTGAAGGCTGTTTGGTGGTTCACTGATAGAAAAGTACAACAATTTAATTCAATTTAAAATGACAGAATCTTTTTTTCTCTTTAAAGACCAATTTTTATTTTTTGTATATGATTGGCTAAAATTTGCACAGAATTTCATCTCTTCAATGAAACATTTCCAAATATAAAATACTCTTATAATTTGAAGATCTGGGCTCATCAATGGCTTAAATAACTGGAACTGGATGTAAATGTATTGGTCAACACCATATAAAAGATCATTTTAAATCATATGTGAAACATGAGATGAACGTTCATGTTGTGTGATCTCCAGGTAATGATGGTATTATCCTGGTGAACCCCGTCCATCCTGTGACTGAGGGAGCTTCTGTTAGTCTGAGCTGCAGACTGAGAGGACAAAATCAACTTTCCAGTGTGTTTTTCTATCACAATGACAAACTTATCCAGAATGATGGCAGAGCGGAGCTGAACATCTCTGCAGTGTCACGGTCACACCAAGGTTTCTACAAGTGTGAAGGTTCAGGAAATGTTTCACCACAGAGTTGGATGGCAGTTAAGGGTGAGAAAGATTTAAATATTTGATGTTTTGTTTATTGAACCACTTTGTTGTTTATGATGAAAAAGACACATTTTCAATTTTTGTTTGTGTTTGAGATTGAATTTGTCTTTTCCAGGAAACATTTCAATAATTATGTCATAAATATCTTCAGTCTAAATAATATGAATAACCTTTTGATGTAATTGTTTATTATAGTTGTGTCCAGGACTGAAAAGCCTTCATTTCCTCTGCTGTTACTCGTTGGACTCGTTAGTGTCTTTATTATTCTTCTGCTCCTGCTGGTTTTCTGCAGACAGTTTAAGTGTGAGACCTTTTTCTTAACATACTGGATTAGATTTCTTAATCAAATGTTCTTTCAGTTATCATTTATACTGATATTTTATGATTTTATAATAAGAACATGTTTTCAGACAAAATGCACATCTAAACTATTTGAAACACTTTTCTTATTTTCCAGATCCATGTTTCATCAGGTTGGTACATCTCTGCTACATTTTAACCATAAATCATCAGTTTTTTTTTTTCTGTATTTAACTGTATTTATTATATTTTAGGTGGATCCAGTCAGACAGCAGCAGTCAGAACTCCACCACAAATCCTGGAGTCAACCAGCCTGAAAGTGCTGTATACGACTCTCTTCTCCACGGTCTGAAAATTAACTTTAGTTTTTAGTGGTCATCTGATTTTCAGAGAAATTGGGGACAAACCAAAGATCATCACAGTTTAAGGTGTTAAAACTTCACAAGGAATGTGGAAAAATGAGCTCAGAGTTAATGATCGTTTTTACATGAATTAAACTTGAACTGAAATTAAACCCTGAATATAAGGTCAGATGATGTATTACTGTCTATCAAGACATCCAGAAATAAACATGTTTTTATTGCAGGTTCTGTTGATGTCTATGAGACCATCAGACCCTCCGAAGATACTGGAACTGGTACAGAACATCTTCCAAACATTTATTAAACTAAACATAATTTTATTTCAGTTTAAATGTGACTGATTTAAAATCCTGAAATATTTCAGAACCAGATTGCAGAATTTCAAGAGTTTTAAAAATACATAAAAAATACATATGAAAAGAAGAGAAATACATCAAATGTAGTCCATCAATTAAGAAAAAGTTATGGATGTTTTCACATAAATATATTTTTCAAGAATTCAAGTGATTTTCTCCTCAGGGGATCATCGCCGACCAGAGGAGGGCGCTGTTTACATTAATATGACTACAAGAACTGCAGGTAGACTCACTTACAGTCTGATTTTTTTTTTTTTTATTCTTTTTTTTTCTGTTTACCATGTTAACACCAGTTAAAGGTCATCAGATACCTTAATTCAGTGGTCTTCATTCCTGGTCCTCGAGGGCCGGTGTCCTGCATGTTTTGGATGTTTCCCTCCTTCTACACACCTGATTCTAATTAATGGTCATTATGGGCTTGTCGTCAAGATCAGGACAAGTCTGTTAATGACAAAACTTTGCAGCCCTTTTAATGAGTTGCTCATTAATTAATTAATTCTTTTCAGATATATTTAGTTGCACATGTTCAACACAGTGAAGTCTCCTGGTCAAGTTCATTGTCATCTTTAATTGTGACATTACAGCTAAATATACTATATGGCCAGAAGTATCTGCTCACCTGCCTTGACTCCCAGATGAACTTCAGTGACCTCCCATTCCTGATCCAGAGGGTTCAATAAGACGTCGGTCCCTTTGCAGCTGTAACAGCTTCAGCTCTTCTGGAAAGGCTGTCCACAAGGTTTAGGAGAGTGTTTATGGGAATTTTTGACCATCCTTCTAGAAGAGCATTTATAAGGGTCACAGTGATGTTGGAAAAGATAAACGGACTCCCAGTCTCCGCTCTGATTCATCCCAAAGGTGTTCTGTCAGGTTGAGATCAGGACTCGGTGCAAACCAGTCAAGTTCATGCACACAAGACTCTGTCATCCATGTCAGCTCCTGAAGAACAACCCCACACCATAATCCCCCCTCCACCAAACTTTACACTTGGCTCAATGCAGTCAGAAAAATACCGTCCTGGAAACCGCCAAACCCAGACTGGTCCATCAAGTTACCAGATGGAGAAGCACCAATCATCACTCCAGAGAAGGTCTCCACTGCTCCAGAGTTCAGTGGTGGCATTTACACTGATATGACACTGAAGACTGAACTAGAATGACAAGGAGAGGAGCACTCCCTGTTCAGATGTATAATTTACGTATGTGTTAACATGTAAATATTATCTGTGTATAGACATAGATGCACCTTTAGATGAACATACCAATATGGACAAATACACTTATACTCAAATACACATACGCCTGCATAATTATGGACCCATTTCTGTAAAAATGCATAAAGACATGATTTGAATTGCAGTTTAGTTTTAAGAAAGAACTGTCCACTGGGTATGACTGCAGAGCTGGAAATGAGTCTGATTAGTTGCAGGTTCATTACCAGTTAGTATCGTGGTGATTATGAATTAATGGTAAATGTTGAGTAATCCTCAATAAAGACAAACAAATGTGTAAACACCTATTTGTGAGTAAATACACTTACTAATCCAGAGTTACCCAGAGTTAAAACCAAACACGGTGAGGCAGTGTTCAGTTTTTATACTACTTACCTGTGAAACAAACTCCCAGAATGCATCAGGGCTGCTGAAACTCTCAGCTGCTTAAAGTCCAAATTAAAAACCTTTTCATTTACTGCTGAATTTCAGTAATCTATCATAATGCACTGCAACTCTGTTGGGTTAGAGTCCCATCTGGTTTGAGTCTGGATAAGTGCCAAAATACTGAGCGTTTTTTTCTCACAAACGTTTGTTTTTGCTTTGTTTTATTTTGTTATTGTTTTTTTATTGCTTTTTGTTTAAAATATTGAACATGCTTTTTTGTTTCTATGAGATGTTTTAATGTCTCTGTAAAACACTTTGAATCACCTTGTTGTTGAATTGTGCTATACAAATAAACTTGCCTACATTTACCATCTATTTAAATATTTTATGTTGTGTGCTATATAACAAGTCATAATCATATTGATGTCTATGTCTATACATAAATACAAAAATGTGTACATACATGTACATCAGTGTTTGAAAGTCTAACAGTGACACCATGTGGTGAACATGTGAACTGCAGCCACATTATTTGTCTTCCGCAGGTTCGGTACAGTTGAGAGCGAGTCCCTAGTTAACGAGCGAATTAATCATTTGCTGCGTGAAAAACCTTCATGAATAATCTGTGTGTACAAAGTTTTCTTTTCTTGTCATTCAAGTTATATTTATATTTGTAAATGTAATGGGGTTTGTGGGGGTTTATCTCAGTCTATATTGATACCACCTAAAATAGACTTGAGGTGAACTCTGGATCCTGTTCCCCCAACGTTATTCTCTTTTCATATTAAAGATGTAGGCAGCCGTCAGTTCTCAAGTTCACTTGTATGCTGATGATGTTGTTTATTTGGTCCGTTTATTTGGTTGTTTATTTATTTGCTTCACTCTGCAGCATCCTCCCTTCAGATTAGCCTCTCTTCTGTTGAGCAATTTTTTCACAATCTTGCTTTTATTTTAATACAATAATAAATGTAAAAAAAAGTCAGTTTATCTAATCTTTGTTCATAAACCAACGCTGACTAACACTTGTCATTACATCTTTGAAGAAAACATAAAATGTGAATTATAGTAGCATTTAGAAAGAATATTGATTAATCAATCAATATTGATTAATGACCATGACAAAAAAGAAAAGAAAACAGCAAAAAATACTTTTCATCTACCTCTTAAAACTGTTATGTGCCCAGGTAAAATTTAATTAACAAAATTTTCACCAAACAAGCTTGATTTTCGTAACTTGTATCAAAAAAGTTAAAAAAAAAAAAAGTTAAAAAAAAAGTAAAAAAGAGGGCAGCAGTTGTTTTTTTTTCCACTAAATACTTTGTTTGCTTAGTTTGTTTTGTTACTTGTCAGTGGGCCTGGACCAAGTTGATAGTTCATCTTAGTTCTGTATCAAATATTATAAATCAGCACCAGACCAGGCTCTTGTAACTGTGTTTTCCCTCCTCTGGTTCATGATGCACCCTTCTTACAATAATCACAAGAATCGACAAAAATATAAACAGTAAATATAATATAATATATATATATATATATATATATATATATATATATATATATATATATATAATATAATAAAAAATGTACTGGTAAATAATCAGTAAATTCACAGGAGATGACTTTATGGATTTGCAGCTATAAAAATGAGTTTGCAATTTTCTTTAACAAGAAAAGATATTGTTCAAAATTATTGCATGACATGTAGGTATGTTTTTTATCCAATTTAAATGTTGAATTCTGTGTCAATGCAACCCTGATAGACAGGCCTGTGTCACCAACAGAGTTGTACAGACCCTGATGAAAAGCTGCTGTTACCAAATGGAATGAATCAGGTGTGTTGAAGCAGGGAAACATCTAAGACATGCAGGAGACTGGTACTCGAGTACCGGCTCGAGTGCACCCCTGTTTTTTAGAAGTGGTTGATTTGTGAACGCTAGATCGCTAGCCAATAAAACCTTCGTCCTAAAGGATTTCTTCATCACCCATCGATTGGATTTCCTGCATTTAACTGAAACCTGGATCTCTGGAGACGACAGCAGTGCCTTCAGCGAACTTTTGCCACCGGACTGTTCATATTTCAGCGTTCCTAGAACGTCTGGTCGGGGAGGGGGTGTGGCCACCGTTTACAGGAGCAGCTACAACTGTAAACAGGTGATCCCAACAGCAGCTTCATTTATTTAAACTGGACTCTGCTTGTTCTGTGTTTTGCACTGTTATATACAGACCGCCAAAGTACAATAAGGACTTTATTGATGACTTTGCTGATTTTATGGCTGGAGTAATGCCAAAATATGACAGAATTTTAATAGTTGGGGATTTTAATATCCACGTCTGTTGTCCTGAAAAGCCGTTGGCCAGAGACTTTTTAAATCTTATCAACTCTTTTAATTTTGTTCAGCTTGTATCTGCCCCTACGCAAGAACACGGTCACATACTTGATTTAGTTTTAGCTCATGGTCTTACTGTTTTTAACCTTGAAATCTGTGATGCTGTGTTTTCTGATCACATGCCTGTTTTGGTTGATGTGCAGCTCCCGTGTCACATAGTTAAACCTCGTGCCCCTGCCCTGTGCAGTCGAACTATTAACTCCTACACAGCCGCTCAGTTCTCTACAGCTTTTAATTCCACCATTCTTTCACCAGAATATCAGAGCTGTAATCCAGATATTGAGAGCATGTCATCTTACTTTTATTCAATCTGCCAAACTGTTTTAGATAATGTAGCTCCGCTGAAAACAAGGCTCTCCAGGTTGAGATCCGAGCCCTGGTTAGATGAGGCTACTTGAGCTGTGAGGCGGGAGTGCAGGAGAGCCGAGCGGAAATGGAAGAAAGACCGGTTACAAGTCTCCTTCCAGTTGTTGAGAGATAGCTGGCGATCTTATCAAAAGACTATGAAAGCTGCCAAGACAAAGTATTTTTCAGACATTATTGCAAGTAACCGTCACAATCCTCGGGTTTTGTTTAAAACTATTAACTCTGTTCTAAATGCTCCACAATCGGCCTCTCTGGAGAGCTCAACCAGGGTTTGTGAGATGTTCGTGAGCTTTTTTATTGATAAAGTTAGGAATATTAGGACCCTCATTACCCCTCCCTTGTAGTCCCTCCATGACTATCACATGTTCTACTGTTTTCCACCAGTTTGAGCCTGTCAATCTGTCTTATTTGGAGAAATTAATCAGTCAGATGAAGCCATCAGGGTCTCCTAATGATCCATTTCCACCTCGTCTTTTTAAAGAAGTTTTTCCTACTCTGGCTCCTCATGTTCTTAGTATAATTAATGGCAGTTTAGTTTGTGGGATTGTGCCCTCGTGTTTTAAACATGCAGTAGTAACACCACTTATTAAAAAGCCTGGCTTGGACTCTTCCATTTTGACAAATTTCAGACCCATCTCTAAGCTCCCATTCCTTCCGAAGGTTCTTGAAAAAATTGTGTATTGCCAGTTAATAACGTTTTTAGAAGAGAACAACATTCTTGAGGTGTTTCAGTCGGGATTTAAACCCCGTCACAGTACTGAGTCGGCGCTATTAAGGGTTTCTAATGACATTCTTTTAGCAACAGATGCTGGTCACTGTGTTGTTTTGGTTCTGTTGGATCTGGCAGCTGCCTTTGACACAGTAGACCATCAAATCCTTTTGTCTCGCCTAAGAAGCTGGGTGGGCATTCAAGGTAATTTGTTAAAATGGTTCAGATCATACCTAACTGAAAGGAGTTTTTGCGTCCGTCTCGGATGTACAGAGTCCTGCAGGACACCTCTTACATGTGGCGTACCTCAGGGTTCTGTTCTCGGACCTCTTCTGTTTTCATTGTACCTGCTTCCACTTGGATCAGTTCTCCGTAAACATGGGATTTCATTCCACTTTTATGCTGACGACAGCCAGATTTATATACCACTAAAGCAGGAAGAAGCATATTCTGCTCAACAGTTATTACAGTGCATTGATGATATTAAGGCATGGATGTCGTGTAACTTATTACATTTAAATCAGGAAAAGACAGAGGTTCTGTTATTTGGCCCGAGTGACATCTCTAAGGTACATGTCAATTTGGGTGTTTTAAATGATTATTTGAAATGGACAGCAACGAGTTTGGGTGTCAAACTGGACAGCAACCTAACTTTTAATGCTCATATTAGTTCAGTCGTCAAGTCCAGCTTTTTCCATCTGAGACAATTGTCCAAGGTTAAACCTCTTCTTTCTCACGGTGACTTTGAGATTTTAATCCATGCTTTTATTACAACTCGTTTAGATTATTGCAATGCTCTTTATGTTGGAGTTACTCAGAAATCACTTGCTCGGTTAAAGTTAGTCCAGAACGCTGCTGCCCGTCTTCTGACTGGTGCGCGGAAACAAGAGCACGTTACTCCCATTTTAGCATCACTTTATTGGCTCCCAGTTCGTTTACGCATTGATTTTAAAATTCTTTTATTTGTTTTTAAATGTCTTCATGGTCTCGCTCCAAAGTACCTATCTGACCTGATCCAGGTGTACACCCCTCCTCACTCCCTCAGGTCAACAAATCAGATACAGTTAGTCGTCTCCAAGACCAAGAGGAAACTGAGAGGTGACCGAGCCTTTTCAATCTTCGGACCAAAGATCTGGAATGAGTTGCCCCTGGACCTCAGACAGATGGACTCATTTTCCACTTTTAAATCTGCTCTTAAATCATATTTTTTTACTTTGGCTTTTAATTGAGTTGGAATCTTGACTGTATTGTATTTTAATTGTCTTATGTCTGATAATTGCCATGCTCTTTTACTAATTTTATGCTTTGTTCAGCACTTTGGTGAACCTTGTTTTGTTTAAAGTGCTTTATAAATAAAGTTGAGTTGAGTTGAGTTGAGTTACGATGAAGACAAGAGAGAGCAGAGCAGTTGAGGAGTGAGATCATACAGGCAGTAAAAAAGCCAGAGAGGTGAAGAAGAGGAGAGTAGAAGAAGGACAGAGGTCCCTCAGTTCACCAGTCTGCAGCTGTTGTCACACAACTGAAGAACAAGCTGAGAGCGTGACCAGTCAAGTTTATCAATTATACAAAGTACTGGCAGCAATCAATAAAGCAAACGACTGCTTTTGTAATCGCTGACTGATTTTTAAAAACCTGACAACATCTTTTAGTTAGTGGATGGAGTCTAAACTGTGTGTTAATTGGTGATTATCCCTCAATGCTTCAAGATCCTGACATCACCTCTGATGAGACCAGCTGACCCACGAATCACTGAATGATTCAATTAAAGTTAAAAAGAAATGTTTATTCAAATAAATGTTTTATTCTCCAGGAGGAAGAACATTTGTGAAGAGTTTTCTAATGCAACTGGAACAAGTGAGAGAGGGAAGAAATTTATCCTCTCACGATGACTTGACCAAACTGTTTCTGTTTTTACTTCTTTCCTCACTTCCTGTGAATGAGGTCACGACCACTTAGAAAAAAGAAATTCACCATAATGTTCAATAAAGTTTTGATCTGAACTTTGGTTTTCTCATGTTTGATAAACTAAATAAAATACAAATTACACCTACATCCATGTTTAAGATGTTTTTGGTCTTTTTCTAGTGCAGTAAATACAGGAACCACGGCAACCACTTTCATCTCAGAGGTGAGAAAAGTAAAACTCATCAACACCATGTCCTGAAACGTGACCAGTTTCAACACAAACACACACACACACACACACACACACACACACACACACACACACACACACACACACACACACACACACACACACACACAAACTCCTGTTTTTTGGCAAGTCGACCCTGAAATGATCAGATCTTTTGAAACGGGGCAAAGAAATGAAAAGAAACGTGAATCGTTTGTAAAAAAGTTTGTTTTCATCTGTTTCAGTCGTGTTCACATATTGTTGTTTGGAGGAGACTTGATCAATAAAATACACACAATAACAAAGTCAACGTACTTTGACTCTAAAGTTAAAATGTCAACTTTACAGCAGAAATAAACATATGTTTTAACATGAATATAAACTGTTTCCCTGCTTCAACACACCCCTGATACAAATGATTGTGTCAGTAACAGACTTGTGCAGACCTTGATAACACTGATAACAATCATTCATTTAGGTCACGTGTGTTGATGTCATAATCACTTCTAAAAAGAAGAGTTTCACCTGAATGAACAGAGAAGTACATCGTTCCTGCATCGAGGTGATGAGATACTTTACGTTATTGAAGCTCAGTTTTGGGATATAAACTTGATAAAGATCAGATTTTCTGTTGGTGGAGGTGGATCAACGACTCACCGTGCAGCGTTGATATCAGTGAGTATGACAGCGATGAAGACGAGGAGCAGTCTTTATTGGTACTTTGTTTGTTTTAGACCAAAATGTGTTTTTTTTTTTTTTGTTTATTTCACACCTTTGACTTTAATGCTGATATTCAGCAGAATTAATAAATGCATTTCTTTAATTCAAATTATTTGTAAAACGTACATCTGCGACAAACTTTGTCTCAGGGAACCACAGTAAAAACAAATTTAGTGTAATTATATTATGTTTCATCATATTCAACATATAAAGTTTTATACAGTCCAGTTCATCATGACTGTACTTTTATAATTAAATCTTATTTAACTGAAATGATTAAAATGCCAGTTTATAAAAAAAGTTGTCTGATAAAAAAACAAAAAAACTTAACCAAGAATTAAATCTTCACATTAATGTAATTAAACTCTGGTCCTGATCCTGTTCGATCGACAGAGGAGAGGAGGAAGTCCTTTTTAACAGGAAAAGACCCCAGAACCAGATTCAGGGAGGGTCCATCTGCCTCCTCGAAATAGAAAATGTCACATTCAGTGTTCACAGATCACATGATGCAGCTTCAGGTTTTCACACTTTTTTCTTGTTCTTTGTTTCTGTTTAACTGTTTTTTCTTTCCACTAAGAATTTGTGGTGAGGTGAGATTTGATGATGAAGATGGGACACACTTTGTTCTCTGAGTTATTCTGTGAGTATGTCATGATAACTTCTTCTGCTTAGATCATACAAACAGAGAAACTTGTTAACAGAGAGCAGTGAGAGACTCATTTGTAAAAGTGTTGACAACTGGAAAGTTGAAAGACATTTTTTTATATATTTTTTAGAGTTTTATAAGTTCATTAATGTCCAAACTTCCCTCCTTCATTATAGTGCTGTTTTCACTCATCTACAATGGACATGCTCAAGGTGATGATTTATGTGTTTTTATTAGTTTTAACCTGCTGAGTCATTGTTAGACACATCATTTCACTTTATTTTATTTTATAACTCAGATCATTTCAGTGGATGTATTTATGTAAATGTGATTATCAAAGATTATAAAAATGTTTCAGATTGTATGTTTGTGTTGTTCTAGATGTTGTTCTGACTATTGAACCCAGTTGGTCGACTTTTATTCCTGGAGAGTTTGTTACCTTCACATGTGACATGAAGGAAAAAACAAACGATGACTGGGAATATAAAATCATCAAGGATGGTCAGGATGTTACTGGTTACGTTTCAAACCAACACTACACATCATATCAACTGTCACCTGATGACAGTGGTGAATATCAGTGTCGTGGTGAACATAGATCCTCACATGTAACACGGGACAGTAATATTGTCTCTTTAACTGTATCAGGTGAGTCCTCAGAGTTTTATCTGCATAAATAATTTTACATTCACACTGCAGGTTTTAATGCTTTTAGTGGTTGTTCACATTAAATGTGCAGTCAGACAGAGTGACGTCAATGACCTGCGACCTGACAGTTCACACTGACGTCACTTTGGAAAACATCAGATATCTGATTAAAATCACACATGAAAGTGACCCGGGTCTGACGTGGAAAAATCTGATTTCATGTAATAAACAATCAAAAGCAGCAAAAAACTTGCGTTTTAGAAAGATTGATGGTTTTAAATTGCACGTAGGTGTGATTGTGAGTGTGCACGGTTTTTTGTCTATATATATATAGCGACAATCTCTGTCTTTTATGAAAAAGCTGAGAAAAACATGACATTATTTTAACAGGGTGACGATATATAATTGCGGTTCATATATGTGTGTTTATAAAAGTGTTGTACATTACAGATTATATGTTTGTGTTGTTCTAGATGTTGTTCTGACTATTGAACCCAGTTGGTCGACTTTTATTCCTGGAGAGTTTGTTACCTTCACATGTGACATGAAGGAAGGAACAAACGATGAGTGGGAATACAAACTCATCAAGGATGGTCAGGATGTGTTTAGTTACTACACAAAACAGAGCTACATATTAAATCCACTGGACACCTCTGACAGTGGTGAATATCAGTGTCGTGGTCGACGTAGATCCTCACGTGTAACGAGGGACAGTAAAACTGTCTCTTTAACTGTGTCAGGTGAGTTCTCAGAGTTTTTGAATAAGTTTATTATGATTATAATAATGTTTGAGTCTTTTTCATATGTTCATATGTTCAATTAAGTGTTGATTTTATTGACTACATATTTAAATGTATTTTAATTTCAGTTAGGTATTGATTAGGCGGCACGGTGGCTTAGTGGTTAGCACGGTTGCCTTACAGCAAGAAGGTTCCTGGTTCGATTCCTTTCTGTGGGGAGTTTGTATGTTCTCCCCGTGCTTGCCTCCCTCACCCCAGACACTTCCTCCAGCTCTTCCGGGGGAAGCCAGAGGCATTCCAAAGCCAGCCGAGAGACATAGTCTCTCCAGCGTGTCCTGGGTCTTCCCCGGGGCCTCCTCCCGGTGGGACATGGCTGGAACACGTCTCTAGGGAGGCGTCCAGGAGGCATCCTATACAGATGCCCAAGCCACCTCAGTTGACCCCTCTCAATGTGAAGGAGTAGCGGCTCAACCCCGAGCTCCCTCCGGATGACTGAGCTTCTCACCCTCTCTCTAAGGGAGCACCCAGCCACCCTGCGGGGGAAACTCATTTCGGCCGCTTGTATCCGTGATCTTGTCCTTTCGGTCAATACCCAAAGTTCATAGCCATAGGTGAGGGTGGGAGCGTAGATTGACCGGTAAATTGAGAGCTTTGCCTTGCGACTTAGCTCCTTCTTCACCACGACAGTTCAGTACATCGACCGCATAACTGCAGACGCTGCACCAGTCCGTCTGTCAATCACACGCTCCATTTTTCCCTCACTTGTGAACAAGATCCCGAGATACGTAAACTCTTTCTCTTGAGGCAGGACATCTCCACCTACCCGGAGAGGGCAAGCCACCCTTTTACGGTCGAGAACCATGGCCTCAGATTTAGAGGTGCTGATTCTCATCCCAGCCGCTTCGCACTCGGTTGCAAACCGTCCCAGCGCATGCTGAAGGTCCTGGATCGATGAAGCCAACAAGACAACATCATCTGCAAAAAGCAGAGATTAAATTTTGTGGTTCCTAAACTGGACCCCCTCTTGTCCCTGGCTACGCCTAGAAATCAGATCCATAAGAATTATGACCAGAATCGGTGTCAAAGGGCAGTCCTGCCGGTACCTGTCGGCTGTGTCACGAGTCCGACGGGCCAACAAGGCCCGATAGGACTCCTTCTTCAACCTGACGGCATCCTTTACTTCCGGTGTCCACCACCGGGTTCGGGGATTACCGCCACGACAGGCACCTGAGACCCTCCGACCACAACTTTGAGCTGCCGCGGTAACAATGGAGGCAGAGAACATGGTCCACTCTGACTCAATGTCCCCAGCCTCCCTCGGAATCCGGGAAAAGCTCTCCCAGAGGTGTGAGTTGAATACCTCCCTGACCGAGGGCTCGGCCAGACGTTCCCAACAGACCCTCACAATATGTTTGGGCCTGCCCGGTCTGTCCCACTTCCTCCTCCGCCAGCGTATCCAACTCACCACCAGGTGGTGATCAGTTGACAGCTCGGCCCCTCTCTTCACCTGAGTGTCTAAGACATGCGGCCGCAGGTCAGATGAAACAACAACGAAGTCAATCATTGACCTCCGGCCTAGGGTGTCCTGGTGCCACGTGCACTGATGGACACCCTTATGCTCAAACATGGGGTTTGTTATGGACAGACCGTGACTAGCACAGAAGTCCAATAACAGAACACCACAGGTTTTTACTGTCATTGCCCACGTGGGCATTGAAGTCCCCCAGTAGAAAAATGGAGTCCCCAGTTGGAGCACTATCAAGTACCCCTTCCACAGACTCCAAGAAGGCCAGGTACTCTGTACTGCTGTTCGGCCCGTAGACACAAACAACAGTAAGTGACATTTCCCCAACCCGAAGGAAGACATAGCTCGTAGGATCCTTCGGGCACACAAACCCCTTCACCACATTAAGGTGGCGGTTCAAGGAGGGGTATATCTCTGTATCATTAACAAAATTAAATAATTATAATAAAAGTGGTGCATTATGGTCTATAATGCCATTGTTACAAATTTAAACTGATAATTTATCTCTTTGTAGTTGACATATTTTAGTTAATAATCTAAACTTCACGTGACAAGTCTTTGAAGTGTTCAGTCCTCACAAATGTTTCTCAGCTGTCAAAAGCAGTTCGAGTTTTAACTCAAATGTTTAACTTCATAAGTGACATGAATTAATAATACTCATATTAGATGTCCTATTTTTAATTAACATTTCTTTACACCTTTTAAATTGACTTAGACTGCTGTCATATTGTTTTTGTAACAACCATAAAAGAAAGATATAATTAACTCTTACCTCATGTTTTACTTTTAATGTTTATAATTATCATATATATTTTTGTTTGTAATAACAGCAAATAGCCCCAAAGCCAGACTGGTTCAAGAGTCAAAAACCACACCAGTAGGAGGACGTGTGACTCTGAGCTGCTCTGTGGAGAACTCTGCTGGATGGAAATACGACTGGTTCAGAAGAACGTCAACCAGCCGTGAAGTTCCAGTCAGAACAAATTATGTAAATAAAGTTATCAGAGTCTCACAAGGAGGCATCTACAGGTGCAGAGGATCAAGAGGAGAACCAGCCGTCTACACTGATATAAGTGATGATGTCACCTGTGTCATAACCTGTAAGTTCTTTAATTTTGTTTAAAATATGAATATTTTCAGAAATTGTGAAAATGTGACATTTTCTTTCTTCATTTCATGTTTCTTCAAATCTGCTGGAAACAGTTACAAACAAGGTTGTTGTGGTGCGACGACCCGACTGGCCTCAGATATTCAGGGGTGAGAGGATCACTCTGACATGTGAGGTTCAGGGAGGTGAAACCACTGAGTGGACGTACGGATGGAGAAGATCTGGTTCAGATACACACTGGTCAGATCAGAAAACCTGGATTTTCACTGCTTCTGAGTCCAGCAGTGGAGATTACACATGTAAGACCAGACGCAGAGATGATCCGTATTCTTCAACAGAGACGAGTGAAGCCTTCAGATTGTCACTATCACGTAAGTCACGTTTGTTGATGTTCAGTCCAACTTCTAAATTGTATAAAGACGTTATTTGTACATATCTGACTAATTACTTGTCCTTCTCTCAACTGTAATAATTACAGTGTTTAATGCTTCATATATTCAAATTAGTGAAAGACTTTTTTTTCAATAGTTAATATAATTTCTTAATGTAAGAATAAAAAGCAGCATGCTGTGTAACTCCATTCACATAAAAAAACAAACCTCCTTGAAAAAAGATGAAGTCAGCTGCTCGATTCACCTCCAGTTTTTGTGGTGTGCCTTATTTCAAATCTGTCTTAGAGCTTTGAGCTGCTCACTTTTGAGATACAACAACCACAGAATGATGTAAAGTTGGGTGAAGATGAAGATGAAGATGAAGATAAAGATAAAGATAAAGATAAAGATAAAGATAAAGATAAAGATGAAGATGAAGATGAAGATGAAGATGAAGATGAAGATAAAGATGAAGATGAAGATGATGTCGAGATACGTAAACTCCTTCTCTTGAGGCAGGACATCTCCACCTACCCGGAGAAGGCAAGCTTCCCTGTGAACCAGTGCCTCGGGTTTGGAGAAGCTGATTCTCATTCCAGCTACTTTGAACTATGTTGTAAACCATCCCAGAACATACTGAAGGTGCTGGCTTGATGAAGCCAACAAGACAACATCATCTGCAAAAACCAGAAATGAAATCCTCTGGTTCCCAAACTGGACCCCTCTGGCCCCTGGCTACACCTCGAAATTTTTTTTTTCTTACTTATAATACAAATTAAATGACTAAATCATCTTTATTCTAAACTCCGTGACAGATGAACCAAAGAGCCAACTGAGAGCCGACATCAGAGTCATTCCAGTTGGAGGCAGAGTGACTCTGAGCTGCTCAGTGGACCCGTCATCACCTGGTTGGAGATACTACTGGTACAGAGATGAGGAGTCCTCTGAAGCCCTGACCTCACAAGATGCTGTTTTCCAGTCAGAAGGACAAATCAGTGTCTCACAGGAAGGAAACTACTGGTGCAGAGGAGGAAGAGGAACACCAGTTTACTACACAAAGTTCAGTGATCCAGTCAGCATTTATACAGCTGGTGAGTTTAAAGAGGTTTCCTTGAAATAGTCAATGCTGACAAAGAAGGATTTTATTCATGAATATTAGTTTTATTGAGGACTTGAGGTGATTATGTTTGTTGTTGTTCATTTTCATGTTTGGTGTTTTCTTGAACGTGGACAGTTTCAAACAGACCAGCTGTGACTCTGCACCCCAACTGGCCTCAGATATACAGAGGAGAGAAGATAACAGTCCGGTGTGAAATCCACGGAGGAGACGCTGAGTGGGAGTACGAGTGGACAACCAGCAGCTCCAACAAACCACCAAATCTAAAAGAATTCACTATTGATTCACTTTCTTCATCAAACACTGGAACCTACAAGTGTAAAAGCAGAAAGGAAAGAAAACATCTTTCAACAGATTGGAGTGATTCCTTCAGTTTAACAATATCAGAAAGTGAGTCACATCTTATTTGTCCACTTAACATTATTGTTTAGCTGAAGCTACAGTGCTTTCATAAAACATCCATCCATCCATCCATTATCTGTACCCGCTTTATCCGTTTCCGGGTCACGGGGGTCTGTCGGAGCCTATCCCGACGCGTATCAGGCAAAAGGCAGGGGTACACCCTGGACAGGTCGCCAGTCTATCCAGGGTTCATAAAACATTATACCTTAATTCTTTTATTTGTTTTATCTCTGGAGGATACATGTCTCATTTAAACGATCTTCAAAAATGGTCAAATGTCTCCGACAGCGTCTCCACCTGTCCTCACGGTGTCTCCATCGTGGCTGAGTCCTGGAGCCTCAGTGACTCTGAGCTGTGAGGTCAAACATCCGTCTGCAGGATGGAGCTTCTACTGGTATAAAGCTCTTCCTCAACTATCAAACTTCTCCTACATCTATGAGCTGCTCCCTGGAAGCACCAACGGGACATTACAGGACTCCTACATCATTGATGGACAGACACACACAGCAGGATATGCATGTAGAGCTGGACGAGGAGACCCAGTGATCTTCACTCTTTACAGTCAGACTAAGATGGTCTGGTCTGCAGGTCAGTTTCTGGACTTGTTCATGGTTTTCCCTCTCTGTTAACACTCATGTTTTCTGCTGCTGGTTAAAAACAACAGATTGCCTTTTATTGGTTCTGCATGTTGAAGGTCCTGCAGTGTTACAAACTGTGGCGGAAATTTACTGGAATCCAATGAGAGCAAACAAGTTTTTATATGATCTGAACCACAAAACTTCACATGAGTTGTAGCTGTTTAGCTCCCTAAATGACAGAGCAGATTGTCTCACATGAAATGTGAAACAGTCACAGATTCAGTCTGGTCTTGCATTTGCTCACAGATTTACTTTACCTGTTCTTGCCTTGGCTCACAGGACTTTAAAACCGTTCTTGTTTATTTGAGGTCACAGTATTAACCTTCCCTGGTCTTGGCTATAGACGTCTTTACCTCACAGGCTTTACAGGTTTAAACAATTCCTTTTTTTTTTTTTTTTTAAATAAAGAAATAAAGAAATAAAAAGAATAAAAAAAAAAAAAAGTAACACAAATCAGAAATAAAATGGAATACTTCTCACCTGATTCAATCCACCGCTGCTATATTAGCAGATCCTGTCACGGTCAATCAGAACGACGGACCGAGGTCCCATATGGAAAAGGTTGCCAGCCTCCACGGTCCGGCTCCGACGGACACGTCCGGGATCCCACTTCTGACACCAAAATTGTGGTGGAAATTTACTATAATCCAATGAGAGGGCGAACAGTTTCAAGTTTGACACAAAGGTTTATTTACAAGATACGCGTTGATCAGACGTGCAGAGAAGTCTCACTTGGAGAGTTCTGCCGTGATGAAGAAGAGACAAGTTTTTATAAGATCTGAACCACAAAACATCACATTAGTTACAGCTGTTTAGCTCCCTAAATGGCAGAGCAGATTGTCTCACATGAAAAACTTCTGCAAGACCCCCTTACTGCTTATCAGACTTAAGGAGGGGGAAAGTGGGGACCTTGTCAAGGTGTAAATTTTAGGAGCGTGAGAAACAGAAAGTCTGTTATCCTTGACATAAATTTAACCCAGGCTACACAGTCAAAATACAAAGAACAGGCTTGTACTTAAAACATGCTCACTTAGGGTCGGATTAAGTTTAGACAATGTTTAAACTGCCTAGTAGAATAAGTGATTCAAACTAGTACAATGTGCATATAATATTTCTCTCACAAAAGGTATAAACGATACATCATCCTGATGTTTGATCCATCATGGTTCGTTTTTCAGATCCTCGTCCTGCAGCGTCTCTCACAGTAAGTCCTGACAGAGTTCAACACTTCACCTCTGACTCTGTCTCACTGACCTGCGAGGGAAACTCTGCTGAGTGGAGAGTGAGACAGTCGAGTCCTGACAAGCACGAGTCCACCTGTTCAAACTGGGGGACAATGAACGGATCAACATGTGTTGTTCATGTCCTGCAGCACAGTAATACAGTGTTCTGGTGTGAGTCTGGATCAACATTCAGCAACGCAGTCAACATCACTGGACAGAGTGAGTCTAGTCACAGTTTTCAACATGACACTTTGAGACTTTATCACAAATTCATCATCAAACTTTGAAGGCTGTTTGGTTGTTCACTGATAGAAAAGTACAACATTTTCATTCAATCTAAAATGACAGAATTTGCTAAAATTTGCATCTTCAATGAAAAATTAAAAAAAAAAATTAAATACGTTTTTTTAAAGATCTTTAGAAATGTTGATGACTAAACGGCCAGAACAATTTAATTGCTTTTCCTTATTACTGGCCTCATAAATTATCTAAATAACTGGAACTGGATGTAAATGTATTGGTTAACACCATATAAAGATAATTTTAAATCATATGTGAAACATGAGATGAACGTTCATGTTGTGTGTTCTCCAGGTAATGATGGTATTATCCTGGTGAACCCCGTCCATCCTGTGACTGAGGGAGCTTCTGTTAGTCTGAGCTGCAGACTGAGAGGACAAAATCAACTTTCCAGTGTGTTTTTCTATCACAATGACAAACTTATCCAGAATGATGGCAGAGAGGAGCTGAACATCTCTGCAGTGTCACAGTCACACCAAGGTTTCTACAAGTGTGAACGTTCAGGAAACGTTTCACAACAGAGTTGGATGGCAGTAAAATGTGAGTAAACTCTCAGCTGTTCTTGTTATTTGCACTTATAGAAGGATTTCAAAACAAACCTTGTATTATTCTGTGTTTTCTTTTACATTAGTGTCCAGACCACAACGTTCTTCATTTCTTTTTCTGGTTTGGTTGCTCGTTCCTGTAATTTTACAGAGTTTTCTTCTGCTGCTGTTGTGTCTCTACAAAAGGTCAAAAAGTGAGACCTTTTCATTTTTTAAATAACTTGATTACACAATTTAATCAAAAAGCATGCATTTATTTCTCTTTTATGTGTTTCCAGAATGTAGCTCCATCAGGTCGGTACAATGCTTCCTCTCTCTCAGCTTACAAGATTTACATCCTGTGTGTTTAAGGAGGTTATTTTATCAAATGTTTGGATCCACCAGGTCTCAGTGCACAAATCAGAGTTCTGCTACAGACCTGCATGAAGGTCGACACGGTGAATACGCTTCTCCTCTCCACGGTCACACTGAAACCAGACTGTTTCTTCACTCTGGAGTCTAGACATCTTTGTTTCTGATCAGCTGATTTGGAAGTTTATTAAATGCATATACTCTGTAAATATTGGTAAACATTTACTAATGTACTAATGTACAGTTACTAATGTATCCTATCTTGTACCTTTGACGGTGTCTCTATGTCTCTATTCTTTCTTATTTCTTGCTCTACCCGGCTGGCCTTCGGCAGGAGGGTCCCCCCTTATGATCCAGGTCCTGATCCAGGTTTCTTCCCTCTTAAAGGGGAGTTTTTCCTTGCCAATGTTTGGCTTAAGGTTTTTCTTCCACTAGGGGAGTTTTTACCTGCCGCTGTTTATGTAATAATTGCTCGGGGGTCATGTTCTGGTCTCTGGAAAGATCCTAGAGACAACTTGTGTTGTAATAGACGCTATATAAATAAAATTGAATTGAAAATTGAATTAAACGTATAATTGTTCATATTAATCCAAACTTGGTTTGATTCATTTTTCTGAAGGTGAAGTTTGTCACTATGAGTCAATCGAAGGCCCTGAAGTTGGTGAAAATGATGCAACAACAGGTAAAGTTGTTGGACTGTTTAAGTTTATGTTCATTTCTGTTGGATTATAAACGTTTTTCTAATATTTTCAGATTTTTATCAAAGTCGTTACCAAGTATTTTAAGTAACTGTTAAAATGACACCAGTTAAAGGTCAGATTTTAATACAGCAACTTCAGACAAACTGTCCACGTCAGTCGTCCTGAAACCTGAACTGTGAAGAAACAAAACTCTCATCCCTGAATGATCAACTTTCGTAATATTTGGATTTATTGATGCCAATCAAAGTTTAATTAATCAGCTGCTTTATCAATTTAACAATGTTGAACACATTATTTTAGGTCAAATTTTTTGTTTTATTAGTTTTCTTTTTTATGCTAGAAGTTGAATATCTATGCAAAATTATTTATATTCAGCATTTAAATTCGCATTTTTTAACCTTCATTGTAAACATGCTCAGTAATTTAGGTTAAAACTTTAGATAAATTCATACATTTGCAAGTAGAGCTAATAATATTTGGAGAACTATTTCTCCGTCATTAAAACTCATCTTCCACCTGAAGAAGGAAACAAATTAAAAACGTTAGTAAGTCCTGGTTGATCTGAGAGAAAAATGATTCACATGTAAATGAAAGACCGTCTCTGAAGTCTAACAATAAAAATCTAACTGGATTTCAGATGAATCCAGAGACGTCACATATTCCTTAATTGAGCTTAAAAACGTCAAGACTAAGAAGGGTGAGTATTTCATGTAGGAGCCACAAACCACATACAAATGTTATAAAACACAGTAGTTATGGTGCTTTTATTGGACACTTTTATCTAAACAAAGATCATTTATCTGATCCTTCTGACAGGGAAGAAAAAGGAATCCCAGGAGAAACCGGTTTACTCTGATTTGAAGTTTGGATCATCAGCAGGTAAAATAAAATGAAACTAAAACATGTGTAGCTGTTCTTTTTGTGCAACCTGCCACTTTCATAACTTCATGTCAGTGTAAACTCTGAACGTTGGTGTTTGGATTTTAAATGGACTCTCAGTATGTCGCTCATGGACAGATATTCATTTCCAAGATTCACACAAAAGTATAAAAAGTTTTGTTATCAGAGGAACAACTCTAGTCAGCTAAAGTGATGAAATAGGTTTAACAGCCGACCACCTCAGCAGCACCCAGCAACACCGCCATCAAGCACAAGGGGGCAACAGTCAGAGCGCCAGGGGGCGTGGCTACTGGTGTTCAGTGTCGCTGTCGCGTCGCCGGGGCGCGTGGCGGGGGCCGATGCATTGGCGGGCCACCGGCGACACTGTTTCTTGCCCGTGCGGGGTTCGATATGTTGGGGGTCGGGGGATCTGGGGGCACCTCGCGGCCTTGTTCCCTTGAGCCTGCCGGGTCTCCGGCTGGTAATGGTCTGTACTAAGGGAGGGTGTGGGATCGGCGGCCTCGGATTCCCCCCTCCCCTCCTGCTGGCTGCGGCCGCTGCCGTGGGGGGCTGGGGTGGCCCAGGGCTGGGGGGAGGGTTGGGGCGCTACCGATGACGATAGGAACCAACAACGGAATTGTAAGAATAACTATTTAAAGGAGGAAGTGTTTAAATGACTTAATATTATTAGTTTTGTAATTAATAAATGTATTAATATTATTATTATATTCTTGTATGTATTTATGTGCAAATAAGTGAGTTTATATACATAGATGCATGTTTATATGTGTGTGTGTATGGGTGTGTGTGTGTGTGTGTATGTATGTGTGTGCGTGTGTGTATGTGTATGTATTGGTGTGTATATGTGTGTGTGTAGTTATATACGTGAGTGTGGTTGTGCATATATGTGTGGGAACGTATGTGATATGTATGTATGTATGAATAGCTGTGTGTGTGTGTGTGTGTGTGTGTGTGTGTGTGTGTGTGTGTATATGTGTGTGTGTATGTATGTGTGCATGCATGCACGCACGCACGTGTGTGTGTGTGTGTGTGTGTGTGTGTGTATATGTGTGTGTGGGTGTGTGTGTGTACATGTTTATGTATTTGTGTGTGTGTGTATCCCTATGGGCATGTATCTATTTAGGTGTATGTGGATACATGCATGTGGGTGTATATACTTATATGGATGATGTGCATGGGTGTATGTATGTATGTATGTATGTATGAATATGAGTTGCATGAGTGTAAGTAAATGATTACTGGGAAATGTATTGTGACATGAACATGCAAAGTGTATGCATATACGGATATACTATATGCAATGATTTAAAGGTATGTGTATGTATATCATATGAATAGCTACTTATATATATATGTATATATATATATATATATATATATATATATATATATATATATTATATATATATATATCATATATATATATATATATCTATATATATATATATATATATATATATATATATATATATATATATATATATGTGTGTACTTTCAATTAGGCACACCTGTACGGCATGTATCAATGTATATTTGTATGTATGTTTAATCATGTACATGTGCATATGTATTTTACACCTATGCATAGCAAAACTCTTAGATGTCCACACATTAATCCACGGTTTATTTTCATTGATTGTATGAATATGTGTGTGTGTGTGTGTGTGTGTGTGTGTGTGTGTGTGTGTGTGTGTGTGTGTGTGTGTGTGTGTGTGTGTGTGTGTGTGTCTATGGATTATTTATCTATCTTCTCTGTTTATGACTTTATTTTGATATATGTGGACATGTATGAGTATTTAAATACTTCTATGCCTATTATATATATGACTTTTCAATACTGCCTCCAACTCCCCCCAAACGCTCAAACGCTCAGACATGTGATTGTAAATAGAAAGCTCCTCCCCCTTTTCTCTGTTTTCTTTTTTGCTTATAACACTTGATTGTCTTGTGTCCACTTTTTACTCTTTAAACAACACATTATAAACTCTTCTTGATGCACATTACAACACAGACACCAGACTGCACCACCACTGTCTCGTCTCTCTCTCCTGCTCTCTCTCTCCTCACCCTCCACACCCGGTGACTCTAGCCCTCCTCTGCAGAATATTTATACCCCTCTTTCTGACTCTCCCTTTACTCTTATCTTGTTTGATTTCTCCAGGGATCAATAAAAATATAGTTTGACTGTTATGAGGGCTGGTGAAGGTAGCACACTTGCACACACCCACCCACACACACACAAAATACCCTTGGTTACCAGATTAAAATGAATATATACAACTCCGGTTATACCAACATGGTATTAACCATAAATATAAGTGCAAACAAGGGCAAAAAAAAAAAAAAAAAAAAAAAGAAATAGGTTTAACAGAAACAAGAACATAAATAAGTAAAGAAATCAAAGCCAACATGTGGGTTTTGTTTCAGGTGACAGTCAACAACGTCCACAGATGCTCCACAACAAAGACAAAGGTCAGTAAAGTCTGCATCCACCTGCAGCTGGAAGTGTTGGAACAAGTTCCCACCTTTGATTGTGATGTTACTTACAAATAATCATCTCTTCCTCGACAGGAAAACCAGTTCCTGCAGCTGATGAGATGGTTTATTCTGAAGTAAAACCAAAGTAAATACTTGAACTTGGTTTTTATGAAGTAAACTGTCAGGACTCGTGCCACCTTGCTGAATTTTCCTGGATCTTTTTTTATTTTCTTGCAGCATAACAAAGAGATAAAATATAACAAAATAAAATGGTAATGCACCGTATTGTCTAGGCTTTAGTACAGGGATAAGATGCCTTTACATATTCAGCTTTTGAAAAATATATCTAATTGCATGTAAAACAAACATTATTTTAAATGTATAAAACAATTATTGTCTAATTTCTAAATTCATATTTTCATCTCATTGTGCTTTTATATAATTTTCTATATTTAGTTTGTATATATCATGAACTTTGAATCATTAAACTCTCTCACCTGAACAACTAAGTTTTTATTGTTTTATTCATGTTTGACTTGACACAAAACATCCAAACTTTCATGCATTTGATCTTTTTTGAGGCGCAGGATAAAGCAGCGTTTCCCGAGCCTGGTCCTCGAGGGCTGCAGTCCTGCACGCGTCAGATCGCGTATCGACACACCTGATTCTAATTAACGGTCTTCATCAGCTGGTCATCAGGGTCTGCACGAGTCTGGTAATGACAGTCGTTTGTGTCAGGGTGGGCTGAAGCGGGGTAACGTCTAAAACATGCAGGACAGCGGCTCCCGAGGACCAGGTTTGGGAAACGCTGCTGAATACGTCAGTTTTTGTTGAGTGGAGTGAGTACTGCGGTAAAAGATGGCAAAGTCAGCATTTTAAATCCAAATCCACGATCTTAATGTCAGTGATTGAAGAAGAAAGAAACAGAATACCAGATAATTGAAATCAAAAACATGTTTTTAAAAAATATGTGAATATGACCAGCTAAACTTTGCATATATGTTCACTTAGTGGCTTCAGTTACAAATGAGTTTCTTCGTATTTGCCATTTAACGCTCCTGCAATAACGCTTATAATGCTATAATTTGATTGTTTGAACATGCTGTTAGTTGATTTAATTTGGCTTGATGTGTGTTTTGTTCTCTGGAGCCTGGTTCTCTAACTGTCATCTAAGTCTATATTGATAAAAAAAAAAACAACTTATAATAGATTTGATATCATCAAAAATATAATTAGTATTTATTCTAACAATAACAATGATTGTTCATCTCAAGCCGCCCAGATCCTCCCATGGGCATGTCAGTTTCAGCTGCATCCCCACCGACCTGGAAAGACCAACCCAGGAGGAACTTGTGACCCCAGGACCACCATCAACCTCAACCATCAGAGACACAGCCAGTGTGTGGGGGGCAATTTCCATTAAAGTTAAATCAGTGAGTTTTTCCACGATATTAGAGCATTTAGTTTGCATTTAGTTTTCCAACTCATGAGGATTGTTTTCTTGGCTATGAGAAGGGCAACAGAGAGGATTCTGTTGGAGCTGTTATTCAGTGTAATCATAGACAAGTCTCCCAGTGGACAGAATGAGGCTGATGGTGGGATGTGGCAGTCCAGAAGTTGGAAGACAGTCAGGGATTTTGTGACTGACGTACAGTCCCATACAGCAATTTTTTTGTGTCTTTAAAATCCAATTACATTTTTTTCCCAGTAAAGTACACAATTACTTTGTATTATATGAATTGTAAATTTGCATTAGTATAATATATATAATATATTTTGGGGGCCAGAAATCAGCATCGGGGGTGAACTCTGGATCCTGTTCCCAAAACGTTATTCTCTTTTTATATTAAAGATGTAGGCAGTGGATTCTTGTGATTATTGTAAGAAGGGTGCATGATGAACCAGAGGAGGGCGCTGTTTACACTCATGTGACGACAGGAGCTGCAGGTAGAGTCAGTTAACAGTCAGTGGGTCTGTTCAGATGCTGTTTTGGTTTGTTTATGAACATTTTTACTGACTGAACTGATTTGAAAGGTTATGTGACAGTCGCTATAAAAGCTGGTTAAATGCTGTAAATGTTTGGGGGAAAAAAAGCTGGAAGATTTCATTTATGATTTTTTTTCTAACATCAAAAACACTGAAACATTAATTTTGTTCCAAAACTTTATTACTATGCTATAATATGTAAACATTTAATTTTATAGTCAGATCTGGTTATTGGCAGCACGGTGGCTTAGTGGTTAGCACTGTTGCCTCACAGCAAGAAGGTTCCCGGTTCGATTCCCGGCCCGGTGGGTCTTTCTGTGTGGAGTTTGCATGTTCTCCCCGTGCTTGCGTGGGTTCGCTCCGGGTACTCCGGCTTCCTCCCACAGTCCAAAAACATGCAGGGTAGGTTGATTGATCTTTCTAAATTCTCCCTAGGTGTGAATGTGAGTGTGATTGGTTGTTTGTATGTGGCCCTGGATAGACTGGCGACCTGTCCAGGGTGGACCCCTGCCTTTCGCCTGATATGCGTCGGGATAGAATCCGACAGACCCCTGTGACCCGGAAACAGATAAAGCGGGTATAGATAATGGATGGATGGATCTGGTTATTTGCAGAAAATCCCTCACTTTTTATCAGGTAAACTCAGTCGCCCTCTAGTGGTCACAAAGAGAAGCAGCCAGACATGTTTTTACGTTTCTGTGGTTTTTCATCTGAAACAGAAGAAAACACAGTTACAAGAGCCTGGTCTGGTGCTGATTTATAATATTTGATACAGAACTAAGATGAACATGTCAAAATGGTCCAGGCCTACTGACAAGTAACAAAACAAACCAGTATTTAGTGAAAACAAACTGCTCCACTCTTTTTTTACTTTTTTTCATCTATGCCAGAATTCTCTGCCAGTTCCTCCCGAAGGGACCGCAGGCATTCTATTGCTTTAGTAACCGTGCCATCAGGAGCGGTGTTATTGGGGATAAAGGTACAGCACGTTTCACCAGGAGGAAGGAGGCACAAAGCCAGAAACAAAGGAAGACCAGAGGTCTCCACATCGTTGCCACGTGGAGGGTAGACTACCTCACATGGGAGCTGGTCTCAGGGATTATTCTGCCCTGTGGGTGAGAGACCAGCTGGTTGTTGGTCTTCAGGAGGTGTCCCTAGGAACCTTTTGCAGTGGCTGGCGTGGATCCAAGTTGCCCTCTCGGCCACCTTAACAGCTGTGTGAGTGGTCAGGAGCACCTGGAACGGTCCCAGCCAACGCTTGGACTTCCAATGCTTCCTCCGGAGATCTTTGACCAGGACCCAGTCTCCTGGCTTCAGAGGATGAAGAGGCCCCTCAGCAGGTCTGGGCAGGGCAGCCTTCACAGTTGCCTGAACCTGAGAGAGAGCCTTGGAGAGGTTGGAACAGTAAGTCAACATGTCACTGTCGCACATGACTGTGGAGAGAGCCCTCCACTTAGGAGGTTCCAGTCCAGTCTGTGGTGGTCGTCCAAACTACTTCATATGGACTGAGGTTAGTCTTAGTCCGTCGTCGCATGCGCATGGCCATTAGGACTGAGGGAAGCGCTTTAGGCCAGGACAGACCTGTTTCCTCACAGCATTTAGTGAGTTTGGCCTTTAATGAACCATTTTCTCTTTCTACCGCTCCTCCAGACTGTGGATGGTAGGAGCAGTGTGTTTTCAGCTGGAACCCAAGTCTGTCACTCCCCTCAGTCAGAGCTTTATTTACAAAGTGAGTGTCGTTGTCACTAGTGATTTTACCTGGAATTCCCCATCTGGGAATGATCTAAGTCAGCAGGGCCTTTGCTACTGCACTGCTGTCTGCATGTTTTGTGGGAAATGCTTCTACCCACTTTGAAAACATGCAAACTATCACTAGGCAGTATTTCTTACCTTCTGATGGAGAGAGTTCAACAAAGTCCATCATGAGGTGATCAAAGGGGTACTCTGGAGGTGGGTGTCCAGCTGTGGCTACTTGGAGTGCATTGTTAGTTGCACAAACAAGACATTTTTTAGAGTGATTTTCTGCAGCCACAGAAAAGCCTTTTGTGAACCAAATGGCAGTCAGCTGATCTAACATCCTCCCTTTAGACACGTGGTCCAACCCATGTGTCAATTTCGCAAAATATGGAAAAAAATGACGTCCAGATCCCCTCTGGGGAGCGGCTGCACCCATTCTGTTTCCACAAGAGCAGTTCCTGAGCGGTGGCAAAGGACTGAACTGCAGGCAGAGATGAGAGATCGAGCTGAGGTAGAGAGGAGCACAAAAGGGAGGGGGAGACGTCCCCCAGAGCAGCAGCAGTCTTAGCGGCCGCGTCCGCAGAGGCATTACCACGCAAAATGACGTCAGCAGAGCGTGTGTAACCACCGCCACAGAGGAAGGCAGCAGTGAGCTGGCAAAGAGCCAAGGCAAGGGTGGCATGAGAAGAGCAAACTGCATATCCCACCCTGTTCCGGCCCTGAGAGTCTCTGGAGGAAGAGCCATCCACAAACAGCACCAAATCTGCATTTGGGAGAGGAGAGTCAGAGAAATCAACTCGTGGAGAACAAATCTCAGACAAAACTTGATCACAGGAATGAGGCTCTCCATCTTCCTCTGTAGGAAGGAGTGTGGCAGGGTTCAGTGTGTTGCAACGCTGCACAGTCACGTTGGGCATATCCAGGAGGACAGAGGTGTAACGAAGCCACCTGGCAGCTGAAAGGTGTGACGTTTTCTGCTCCAAAAGAATGATGGACACAGCATGTGGTACCATAACAGTGAGAGGAGAGTAGCCCACCACGCTCCGAGAGGCCAACACAGCCTTCTCTGCAGCGGTCACAGCTCTGAGGCAGGTTGGGAGGCCTGCTGCAACCGGGTCAAGAATGATCAAGAGTAGTAGGCCACTGGCCGAAGCCTGTCACCGTGCTGCTGCAAAACAACAGAAGACATGAAACCATGTTTTTCATCAACCATCTGGACAAAAGGTTTGTTCGGGTCTGGCAGTGCTAGAGCAGGGGCGAAGAGGAGAGCCTGTTTTAGAGCCAAGAAGGCCTCATCCACCTCGGTCGTCCACGGGACAGCATCTCCAGCAGCCAGCGGAGAACCGTGGATGCAGGCATTCAGAGGAGCCTCCAGGGTGGAGTAGTTTGAAATGAAGGACCTGCAGCCGGCCAGTCATACCCAGAAAAGACATCAGTTGTTTCTTTGTCACTGGTTTTGGAATGTCCTGAATGGCTTTTACTCGTGCATCAGAGAGACGGCGAGTAGAATGGGAGATAACATGTCCCAGAAATGTGACAGTGGTTTGAACAAACTGCAGTTTCTTACGGCTGGCCTTATGGCCCTTCAGGCAGAGGTATCGGAGGAGTGCCAAGGTGTCTGCCTGGCACTGGTCAGCTGACGGCGAGCAGAGCAACAGGTCATTTACAAATTGAAGCAGAACTGAACCTGGAGTCAAACAAAAATCAGAGTGCTGCATTCAGCCTGACACTGGGTGTTCTCAAAGCTTAATATCACCCACAGGAGGAATCAGACTCCTGCGTCTATCCCCCCCCCCCCAACCCTTTACCCAGACAATCAAAATGAAAGGAGCTCACCGTATCGAGCTTCAGATCACTTCCAAGGGAAGAATCTTTAGGATTCCAGCAGTGGTCCAGGCGGAGCGGTCCAACCCAGTTTTGAGATGTTTATTAAGCTGTTCAGCTGAGAATCACACAGTTGAACACAGTCAGCAGAGTGAGTCCGCCTCGATTAATTACACACAGATCTTATACACTTGCATGTCCTTGAGCACAAACGGGGATTGTTCTCTCCCTGTCAACTACCGGAGACTTATGATTACCTTCTGTGAGAACCATCCTCCACCAGTATGCAAGTGAGAAACCAGACAGAGTGAAAAGTACTGAATGAACAATGAGCAATGAACAAGCAACAGATAATAGCAAAAGACACTATAATAACTAACTTAAGAAACTATATTTCTCAATTTCCCTTACAGTTACAAATGAGTTTCTTCGTATTTGCCATATAACGTTACTGCAATGACACTTATAATGCTATAATTTGATTGTTTGAACATGCTGGCCAACCATTCCCACATGTGCATCCGCTTAATGAATATATACATACACATATACATAGGTACAACTTATAAACAAATGTGTACACACATATTTGCATGCATATGCGCACGCACATATATGTTGAAATGTTTATTCAAATAAATGTTTTATTCTCCAGGAGGAAGAACATTTGTGAAGAGTTTTCTAATGCAACAGGAACAAGTGAGAGAGGTAGAAATTTATCCTCTCACATGACTTGACCAAACTGTTTCTGTTTTTACTTCTTTCCTCACTTCCTGTGAATGAGGTCACGGCCACTTAGAAAAAGAAATTCACCATAATGTTCAGAAAAGTTTTGATCTGATCTTTGGTTTTCTCATGTTTGATAAACTAAATAAAATACAAATTACACCTACATCCCTGTTTAAGATGTTTTTGTTCTTTTTCTAGTGCAGTAAATACAAATACAGGAACCACGGCAACCACTTTCATCTCAGAGGTGAGAAAAGTAAACTCATCAACACCATGTCCTGAAACGTGACCAGTTTCAACACACACACACACACACACACACACACACACACACACACACACACACACACACACACACACACACACACAAACTCCTGTTTTTTGGCAAGTCGACCCTGAAATGAAACAGGGGCAAAGAAATTAAAAGAAACACTGAATCGTTTGTAAAAATTTGTTCTCATCTGTTTCAGTCGTGTCCACATATTGTTGTTTGGAGGAGACTTGATCAATAAAATACACACAATAACAAAGTCAATCTACTTTGACTCTAAAGTTAAAATGTCAACTTTACAGCAGAAATAAACATATTTTTTAACATGAATATAAAGTAGTTTCCCTGCTTCAACACACCCCTGATACAAATGATTGTGTCAGTAACAGACTTGTGCAGACCTTGACAGCACTGATAACAATCATTCATTTAGGTCACGTGTGTTGATGCAGGGAAACAAATAAAACGTGTAAGACAGCATCTTTTGAGGACTATAGTTGGAAACCTCTGATCCAAAATGTGCAGGACACTGGTCCTCAAAGATCAACTGTGGACCCTCCTGATCCAGAACATGCAGGACACTGGTCCTCAAAGATCAACTGTGGACCCTCCTGAACCAGAACATGCAGGACACTGGTCCTCAAAGATCAACTGTGGACCCTCCTGAACCAGAACATGCAGGACACTGGTCCTCAAAGATCAACTGTGGACCCTCCTGAACCAGAACATGCAGGACACTGGTCCTCAAAGATCAACTGTGGACCCTCCTGAACCAGAACATGCAGGACACTGGTCCTCAAAGATCAACTGTGGACCCTCCTGATCCAGAACATGCAGGACACTGGCCCTCAAAGATCAGCTGTGGACCCTCCAGAACCAGAACATGCAGGACACTGGCCCTTAAGGACCCTGAATAAAGTCTTAGAAACAAGAAACAGAGTGTATAAACTGCATCCTTCCTCATTCACATCATCACTCTATTTCTGTTTCTCTCGACCTCCATCACTTCCTGTAGTTGATGTCATGATCACACTTAAAAAGAAGAGTTTCACCTGAATGAACAGAGAAGTACATCGTTCCTGCATCGAGGTGATGAGATACTTTACGTTATTGAAGCTCAGTTTTGGGATATAAACTTGATAAAGATCAGATTTTCTGTTGGTGGAGGTGGATCAACGACTCACCGTGCAGCGTCGATATCAGTGAGTATGACAGCGATGAAGACGATGAGCAGTCTTTATTGGTACTTTGTTTGTTTTAGACCAAAATGTGGTTTTTTTTTTGTATCTTTCACAACTTTGACTTTAATGCTGATATTCAGCAGAATTAATAAATGAATTTCTTTAATTCAAATTATTTGTAAAACTTACATCTGCTACAAACTTTGTCTCAGGGAACTTTATAGAGAAAGTAAACAAGTTAAAATCAGGTACAATTAAATCATTGAATAAAATTAAATCACAGTAAAAACAAATTTAGTGTAATTATATTATGTTTCATCATATTCAACATATAAAGTTTAATAAAGTCCAGTTCATCATGACTGTACTTTTATAATTAAATCTTATTTAACTGAGATGATAAAAAGACCAGTTTCTAGTTTGTCTGAAAAAAAAGAATTTAACCAAGAATTAAATCTTCACATTAATGTAATTAAACTCTGGTCCTGATCCTGTTCGATCGACAGAGGAGAGGAGGAAGTCCTTTTTAACAGGAAGAGACCCCAGAACCAGATTCAGGGAGGGTCCATCTGCCTCCTCGAAATAGAAAATGTCACATTCAGTGTTCACAGATCACATGATGCAGCTTTAGGTTTTCACACTTTTTTCTTGTTCTTTGTTTCTGTTTAACTGTTTTTTCTTTCCACTAAGAATTTGTGGTGAGGTGAGATTTGATGATGAAGATGGGACACACTTTGTTCTCTGAGTTATTCTGTGAGTATGTCATGATAACTTCTTCTGCTTAGATCATACAAACAGAGAAACTTGTTAACAGAGAGCAGTGAGAGACTCATTTGTAAAAGTGTTGACAACTGGAAAGTTGAAAGACATTTTTTTATATATTTTTTAGAGTTTTATAAGTTCATTAATGTCCAAACTTCCCTCCTTCATTATAGTGCTGTATTCACTCATCTACAGTGGACATGCTCAAGGTGATGATTTATGTGTTTTTATTAGTTTTAACCTGCTGAGTCATTGTTAGACACATCATTTCACTTTATTTTATTTTATAACTCAGATCATTTCAGTGGATGTATTTATGTAAATGTGATTATCAAAGATTATAAAAATGTTTCAGATTGTATGTTTGTGTTGTTCTAGATGTTGTTCTGACTATTGAACCCAGTTGGTCGACTTTTATTCCTGGAGAGTTTGTTACCTTCACATGTGACATGAAGGAAGGAACAAACGATGACTGGGAATATAAAATCATCAAGGATGGTCAGGATTATATAAGTTACCACACAAACCAACGCTACAAATTAAATAAACTGTTACCTGATGACAGTGGTGAATATCAGTGTCGTGGTGAACATAGATCCTCACATGTAACACGGGACAGTAATATTGTCTCTTTAACTGTATCAGGTGAGTCCTCAGAGTTTTATCTGCATAAATAATGTTACATTCACACTGCAGGTTTTAATGCTTTTAGTGGTTGTTCACATTAAATGTGCAGTCAGACGGAGTGACGTCAATGACCTGCGACCTGACAGTTCACACTGACGTCACTTTGGAAAACATCAGATATTTGATTAAAATCACACATGAAAGTGACCCGGGTCTGATTATAATCATGTTTGAGTCTTGTTCATATATTCATATAACTTTTGGCTTAATCGACTACAAATTTAAACTTATTTTAATTTCAGTCAATTATTTATTTTGAAAAAACCTGGAACATCAAACATTGAGCAGTAAATCTGTAATTGTCAGTCAGGATTTTTTTCCATGATCATAATTTATTTTTCAGATTAAAAAAAAAGGTCTAAAATAAAGAAGTGGACTAAATAAATGTTTTTATTCTATGTGGAGTTTGCATGTTCTCTCCATGCTTGTGTTGGTTCTCTCCGGGTACTCAAGCTTCCTCCCACAATCCAAAAACATGCATACTAGGTTATTTGATAATTCCGAATTGCCCGTAGGTGTGAATGTCAGTGTGCATGGTTGTTTGTCTTTGTATGTGGCCCTGCAACGGACAGGTCCTGCCTTTCGCCTACTATGCGCCGGGATAGGCTCGGACAGACCCCCGTGACCCGGAGACGGATTAAGCGAGTACATATTTTTATTATATATATTTATATATATATATATATATATATATATATATATATATATATATATATATATATATATATATATATATATATAAATATATATATATATATATATATATATATATATATATATATATATATATATATATATATATATATATATATATATATAAATATATAATATAAATATAAAAACTTGTTCGTCACCCTCCGTGGTTGATGTCCCTTCTAAGCTCGGGTCCTCTACCAGAGGCCAGGGAGCTTGAGGGTTCTGCGCAGTATCTTTGCTGTTCCTAACACTGCACTTTTCTGGACTGAGATGTCTGAGCTTGTTCCGGGGATCTGCTGCAGCCACTCTTCCAGTTTACTGCCCCGAGTGCTCGGATCACCACGGGCAATACTGTCACCTTCACCTTCCAGGCCTTCTCCAGCTCCTCTCTAAGCCCTTGGTATTTCTCAAGCTTCTCGTGTTCCTTTCGCCTGATGTTACCATCACTTGGTATTTCCACATCCACCACCACGGCTTTCCTCTGCCCTTTGTCTACCACCACGATGTCTGGTTGGTTTGCCATCACCATCCTGTCTGTCTGTATCTGGAAGTCCCACAGGAGCTTTGCTCTGTCATTTTCCACCACCTTGGGAGGTTTTCCCATTTTGACCTTGGGGTTTCCAGCCCATACTCCACACAGATGTTTCTGTAGAGTATTCCCGCTACTTGGTTATGGCGTTCCATGTATGCTTTCCCTGCCAGCATCTTACACCCTGCAGTTATGTGCTGGATTGTTTCCGGTGCTTCTTTGCACAACCTACACCTTGGGTCTTGTCTGGTGTGGTATATCTGGGCCTCTATTGCTCTGGTGTTCAGAGCCTGCTCATGTGCAGCCAGGATGAGTGCCTCTGTGCTGTCCTGTAGGCCAGCTCTCTCTAGCCATTGGTAGGACTTCTTGAGATCAGCCACTTCAGTTATGGTTTGATGGTACATCCCGTGTAGGGGCTTGTCCTCCCATGATGCTTCCTCCTCCAGCACCTCTTCACCTTGCCATTGTCTGAGGCATTCACTGAGTATGTCATCCGATTGGGCCTTGTCCTTGAGGTACTCATGGAGCTTGGCAGTTTCGTCCCGGATAGTGGCTTTCACACTCACTAGTCCTCGGCCTCCTTCCTTACGGCTTGCGTACAGTCTCAGTGTGCTGGATTTGGGGTGGAACCCGCCATGCATGGTGAGGAGCTTCCTTGTCTTAACATCTGTGGTCTGTATCTCTTCCTTTGGCCACCTTATTATTCCTGCAGGGTATCTGATCACTGGCAGGGCGTAGCTGTTTATTGCCCGGGACATCCCGATGTTGTTGCTGTAGATCCTGGTGGTGTGGATCAGGGACTCTATGTCCCGCTCGCTCTTAGCGTACAGCTTGATGTCATCCATGTAGAGGAGGTGACTGATTGTAGCTCCATTCCTGAGGCGGTATCCGTACCCAGTCTTGTTGGTTATTTGGCTTAGGGGGTTCAAACCTATGCAGAACAGCAGTGGGGACAGCGCATCTCCTTGGTATATGCCACATCTAATGGACACTAGTCCATCAGACAAGTCCACTTGAAGTGGACTTGTCTGATGGACCACTTGAAGAGTACGTTGTGTATATTGTGGATATGCATGTATATATGTGTATATGTATGTGTGTATATATGTACAGATATATTTATATGCAGTGATCCAAAGATATGTGTAGGTATATAATTTGAATAGTTTTTTTATACATATATGTGTGTATCTAAAAAGCACACGTGCACATAAATGCATCAGTGTATATTTGTATGTATGTATACATGCATAGCAAGATGCTTAGATGGTCACACATTGATCTTTGTTATATGTGTGTGTGACTGCGTGTGTGCGTAGATGTACAAATTACTTATTTATCAATTTTGTTGCTTTCTGAGCTTACAATGTAAATGAATGTGTATTAGTTAACTGCATATATGTCTACTTATCCCTATATATGTGGACATGCATGAGTACTTAAATACTTCAATGCATATTATTACATAGATAACTTTTTAAATACTGCCCCTACACCCTTAAACACTCAGGTATGTAATAGAGAAGAGAATTCTCCTTCCCCTTTCCTCTGTCTTCTTTCTTATTAAAACTTTATTGTCCTGTGTCCACCTCTATTCTTTAAACAACACATTATTACCCTTTTTTTCTTTTTTTTTCCTTTTTAACACATATTACAACACAGACACCAGAGTGCACCACCACTTTCTCGTCTCTCTCTTTCTTTGTCTTTCTGTTTCTAGTCTCATCACATACCACACCCGGTGATTTTAGCCCTCTTTGGCAGAACTTAGTTATTTACTTACTTTCTTTTTTCTTTTTCTTTTTCTTCGTCCTGCCTAGGGATCAATAAAAAATAGTTAGACTGTCAATAGGGCCGGTGAAGGGTACACATCTTGCACAAAATTACAGATTAAAATGCATATATATATATATATATATATATATATATATATATATATATATATATATATATATATATATATATATATGTTTGGGTCCTACCAATTTGGTATCAACCATTAATATATGTGCAAACAAGGGGGGAAAAATAATAAAGAATAAACTCTCACCTCATATTTTACTTTTAATATTTATAAAGATCATATATATTTTTGTTTTTAATAACAGCAAATAGACCCAAAGCCAGACTGGTTCAAGATACAAAAACCTCACCAGTAGGAGGAAGTGTGACTCTGAGCTGCTCTGTGGAGAACTCTGCTGGATGGAAATACGACTGGTTCAGAAGAACGTCAACCAGCCGTGAAGTTCCAGTCAGAACAAATGTTGTAAATGAAGTTATCAGAGTCTCACAAGGAGGCATCTACAGGTGCAGAGGATCAAGAGGAGAACCAGCCGTCTACACTGATATAAGTGATGATGTCACCTGTGAGATAACCTGTAAGTTCTTTAATTTTGTTTAAAATATGAATATTTTCAGAAATTGTGAAAATGTGACATTTTCTTTCTTCATTTCATGTTTCTTCAAATCTGCTGGAAACAGTTACAAACAAGGTTGTTGTGGTGCGACGACCCGACTGGCCTCAGATATTCAGGGGTGAGAGGATCACTCTGACATGTGAGGTTCAGGGAGGTGAAACCACTGAGTGGACGTACGGATGGAGAAGATCTGGTTCAGATACACACTGGTCAGATCAGAAAACCTGGATTTTCACTGCTTCTGAGTCCAGCAGTGGAGATTACACATGTAAGACCAGACGCAGAGATGATCCGTATTCTTCAACAGAGATGAGTGAAGCCTTCAGATTGTCACTATCACGTAAGTGATGTTTGTTGATGTTTAGTCCAACTTCTAAATTGTATAAAGACGTTATTTTTACATATATGACTAATTACTTGTCTTTCTCTCAACGGTAATAATTACAGTGATTAATGCTTCATATATTCAAATTAGTGAAAGTAGATTTTCTTTCATTTGTTAATATAATTTTTAATGTAAGAATAAAAAGCAGCATGCTGTGTAACTCCATTTACATAAAAACACAAACCTCCTTGAAAAAAGATGAAGTCAGCTGCTCGATTCACCAAAAATACTTTTATTTCTTAACATCTTCAGGGGTTCTGGTCTTTATACTTTTCATGATATGAATTAACTGAACTCATTATTTACAATCTTTTTTAAATGATTCATCCTGAACATGACATATTTTATGTTAAATGATTTGAAGATGAATGAATGAAAGTATGTTGATCCTCCTACTTATAATACAAATTAAATGACTAAATCATCTTTATTCTAAACTCCGTGACAGATGAACCAAAGAGCCAACTGAGAGCCGACATCAGAGTCATTCCAGTTGGAGGCAGAGTGACTCTGACCTGCTCAGTGGACCCGTCCTCACCTGGTTGGAGATACTACTGGTACAGAGATGAGGAGTCCTCTGAAGCCCTGACCTCACAAGATGCTGTTTTCCAGTCAGAAGGACAAATCAGTGTCTCACAGGAAGGAAACTACTGGTGCAGAGGAGGAAGAGGAACACCAGTTTACTACACAAAGTTCAGTGATCCAGTCAGCATTTATACAGCTGGTGAGTTTAAAGAGGTTTCCTTGAAATAGTCAATGCTGACAAAGAAGGATTTTATTCATGAATTTTAGTTTTATTGAGGACTTGAGGTGATTATGTTTGTTGTTGTTCATTTTCTTGTTTGGTGTTTTCTTGAACGTGGACAGTTTCAAACAGACCAGCTGTGACTCTGCACCCCAACTGGCCTCAGATATACAGAGGAGAGAAGATAACAGTCCGGTGTGAAATCCACGGAGGAGACGCTGAGTGGGAGTACGAGTGGACAACCAGCAGCTCCAACAAACCACCAAATCTAAAAGAATTCACTATTGATTCACTTTCTTCATCAAACACTGGAACCTACAAGTGTAAAAGCAGAAAGGAAAGAAAACATCTTTCAACAGATTGGAGTGATTCCTTCAGTTTAACAATATCAGAAAGTGAGTCACATCTTATTTCTCCACTTAACATTATTGTTTAGCTGAAGCTACAGTGCTTTCATAAAACATTATACCTTAATTCTTTTATTTGTTGTATCTCTGGAAGATTCATGTTTCATATAAACGACCTTCAAAAATGGTCAAATGTCTCCGACAGTGCCTCCACCTGTCCTCACGGTGTCTCCATCGTGGCTGAGTCCTGGAGCCTCAGTGACTCTGAGCTGTGAGGTCAAACATCTGTCTGCAGGATGGAGCTTCTACTGGTATAAAGCTCTTCCTCAACTATCAAAGTTCTCCTACATCTATGAGCTGCTCCCTGGAAGCACCAACGGGACGTCACAGGACTCCTACATCATTGATGGACAGACACACACAGCAGGATATGCATGTAGAGCTGGACGAGGAGACCCAGTGATCTTCACTCTTTACAGTCAGACTAAGATGGTCTGGTCTGCAGGTCAGTTTCTGGACTTGGTCATGGTTTTCCCTCTCTGTTAACACTCATGTTTTCTGCTGCTGGTTTAAAACAACAGATTGTTTTTTATTGGTTCTGCATGTTTAAGGTCCTGCAGTGTTACAAACGTATAAACGATACATCATCCTGATGTTTGATCCTTCATTATGGTTCGTTTTTCAGATCCTCGTCCTGCAGCGTCTCTCACAGTAAGTCCTGACAGAGTTCAACACTTCACCTCTGACTCTGTCTCACTGACCTGCGAGGGAAACTCTGCTGAGTGGAGAGTGAAACAGTCGAGTCCTGACAAGCACGAGTCCACCTGTTCAAACTGGGGGACAATGAACGGATCAACATGTGTTGTTCATGTCCTGCAGCACAGTAATACAGTGTTCTGGTGTGAGTCTGGATCAACATTCAGCAACGCAGTCAACATCACTGGACAGAGTGAGTCTAGTCACAGTTTTCAACATGACACTTTGAGACTTTATCACAAATTCATCATCAGTATCAAACTTTGAAGACTGTTTGGTGGTTCGCTGATAAAAAAGTACAACAATATCATTCAATTTGAAATGACAGAATTTGTCTCAAATTTGCATCTTCAATGAAAAATTAAAAAAAAATAATTAAAAAATAATTAAATACTGTTTTAATTTAAAGATCTTTAGAAATGTTGATACTAAACAGCCAGAACAATTTAATTGGTTTTTATTTATTTCTGGCCTCATCAGTCACTTAAATAACTGGAACTGGATGTAAATGTATTGGTTAACACCATATAAAAGATCATTTTAAATCATATGTGAAACATGAGATGAACGTTCATGTTGTGTGATCTCCAGGTAATGATGGTATTATCCTGGTGAACCCCGTCCATCCTGTGACTGAGGGAGCTTCTGTTAGTCTGAGCTGCAGACTGAGAGGACAAAATCAACTTTCCAGTGTGTTTTTCTGTCACAATGACAAACTTATCCAGAATGATGGCAGAGCGGAGCTGAACATCTCTGCAGTGTCACAGTCACACCAAGGTTTCTACAAGTGTGAACGTTCAGGAAACGTTTCACCACAGAGTTGGATGGCAGTTAAGGGTGAGAAAGATTTAAATATTTGATGTGTTTTATTTATTGAACCACTTTGTTGTTTATGAGAAAAAGACAAATTTTCAATTTTTGTTTGTTTGTGTTTGAGATTGATTTTGTTTTTTCCAGGAAACATTTCAATAATTATGTCATACATATCTTTAGTCTAGATAATATGATTAACCTTTTGATGTAATTGTTTATTATAGTTGTGTCCAGGACTGAAAAGCCTTCATTTCCTCTGCTGTTACTCGTTGGACTCGTTAGTGTCTTTATTATTCTTCTGCTCCTGCTGGTTTTCTGCACACAGTTTAAGTGTGAGACCTTTTTCTTAACATACTGGACGAGATTTCTTAATCAAATGTTCTTTCAGTTATCATTAAACTGATATTTTATGATGTTACAATACAAACTTGTTTTCGGACAAAATGCACATCTAAACTATTTGAAACACTTTTCTTATTTTCCAGATCCATGTTTCATCAGGTTGGTACATCTCTGCTACATTTTAAACATAAATCATCAGTTTTTTTCTTGTTTATGTATTTAATTAACTGTATTTCTTATATTTTAGGTGGATCCAGTCAGACAGCAGCAGTCAGAACTCCACCACAAATCCTGGAGTCAACCAGCCTGAAAGTGCTGTATACGACTCTCTTCTCCACGGTCTGAAAATTAACTTTAGTTTTTAGTGGTCATCTGATTTTCAGAGAGATTGGGGACAAACCAAAGATCATCAGAGTTTAAAGTGTTAAATCTTCACATTCACAAGGGAAGTAGAAATATGAGCTCAGAGTTAATGATCGTTTTTACATGAATTAAACTTGAACTGAAATTAAAACCTGAATATAAGGTCAGATGATGTATTACTGTCTATCAAGACATCCAGAAATAAACATGTTTTTATTGCAGGTACTGTTGATGTCTATGAGACCATCAGACCCTCTGAAGATACTGGAACTGGTACAGAACATCTTCCAATGTTAACACCAGTTAAAGGTCATCAGATACCTTAATTCAGTGGTCTTCATTCCTGGTCCTCGAGGGCCGGTGTCCTGCATGTTTTGGATGTTTCCCTCCTTCTACACACCTGATTCTAATTAATGGTCATTATGGGCTTGTCGTCAAGATCAGGACAAGTCTGTTAATGACTAAACTTTGCAGCCCTTTTAATGAGTTGCTCATTAATTAAACGTTTATGGTTTTGCTCATGATCAGGAGACTTTAACTCCGATTACACTGACATAAAATAAGACGATAACTACATCAGCTCAGGTGTCAACTGCATTTCATTTTAGTGTCTGCTGCGAGCACACAGCTGTAAAAACAACATCTTTTTTGTTTTTCTTTTGACAACAAATAGGTACCCAAAGTCTGCCTTTACCTGATTTCATTCAAGTCTAGTATGTTCATTTACAAAACAAATACACAGCCTGTAGTTTCTGACCAAAAGTCTTTTTAGATTAATTTAGTTGCACATGTTCAACACAGTGAAGTCTCCTGGTCAAGTTCATTGTCATCTTTAATTGTGACATTACAGCTAAATACACTATATGGCCTGAAGTATCTGCTCACCTGCCTTGACTCCCAGATGAACTTCAGTGACCTCCCATTCCTGATCCAGAGGGTTCAATATGATGTTGGTCCCTTTGCAGCTGTAACAGCTTCAGCTCTTCTGGGAAGGCTGTCCACAAGGTTTAGGAGAGTGTTCATGGGAATTTTTGACCATCCTTCTAGAAGAGCATTTATGAGGTCACACTGATGTTGGACGAACTGACTCTCAGTCTCCGCTCTGATTCATCCCAAAGGTGTTCTGTCAGGTTGAGGTCAGGACTCGGTGCAAACCAGTCAAGTTCATCCACACCAGACTCTGTCATCCATGTCAGCTCCTGAAGAACAACCCCACACCATAATCCCCCCTCCACCAAACTTTACACTTGGCACAATGCAGTCAGAAAAATACCGTCCTGGAAACTGCCAAACCCAGACTGGTCCATCAAGTTACCAGATGAAGAAGCACCAATCATCACTCCAGAGAAGGTCTCCACTGCTCCAGAGTCCAGTGGTGGCGTTTACACTGATATGACACTGAAGACTGAACTAGAATGACAAGGAGAGGAGCACTCCCTGTTCAGAAGTATAATTTACGTATGTGTTAACATGTAAATTTTATCTGTGTATAGACATAGATGCACTTTTAGATGAACATACCAATATGGACAAATACACTTATACTCAAATACACATACGCCTGCATAATTATGGACCCATTTCTGTAAAAATGCATAAAGACATGATTTGAATTGCAGTTTAGTTTTAAGAAAGAACTGTCCACTGGGTATGACTGCAGAGCTGGAAATGAGTCTGATTAGTTGCAGGTTCATTACCAGTTAGTATCGTGGTGATTATGAATTAATGGTAAATGTTGAGTTATCCTCAATAAAGACAAACAAATGTGTAAACACCTATTTGTGAGTAAATACACTTACTAATCCAGAGTTACCCAGAGTTAAAACCAAACACGGTGAGGCAGTGTTCAGCTTTTTTGCTGAGTGTGTTTTTATACAAAATTTTGTTTTTGTGTTGTTCTATTTTTTGGGTTTTTTTTTTTTTTTTTTTTTTTTTTTTTGCTTTTTGTTTAAAATATTAAACATCACCTTGAATTGTGCTATACAAATAAACTTTTGCTATATGATGAGTCGTAATCATATTGATGTCTATGTCTATACATAAATACAAAAATGTGTACATACATGTACATCAGTGTTTGGAGGTCTAACAGTGACGCCATGTGGTGAATTAGTGAACTGCAGCCACATTATTTGCCTTCCGCAGGTTCGGTACAGTTGAGAGCGAGTCCCTGGTTAACGAGGGAATTAATCATTTGCTGCGTGAACAACATTTATGAATAATCTGTGTGTACAAAGTTTTCTTTGCTTGTCATTCAAGTTATATTTATATTTGTAAATGTAATGGTGTTTGTGGGGGTTTGTAAGCAGCCAATGACGTCCTTGCCAGTGGGACGTTATCATGTAGACGCCAGTTTAGCAGTTGCTCTACTGTTAGTGAGCAGGACGTTTTTGCTTTGTAACTTTCTATTTGAAGCAATGTGGTTTCTAATATTAACATTTTTTCCGCTTGTGTGCACATATATTAATGGTTATTACCAAGTGTGGAAGAACCCAAGACCTATAAATATGCATTCTAGTCTTGCAACAGAGGGTTTTTTTGTTTAATGTGTGCGTTGGTGTATGCAAGTGTTCACTTCACCTGCCGTCATGACGGTCTATGTTTTTATTGATCCCTGGAGAAATAAAATACAGCTAAAGCTAAAATCATTTAACATTAATTAATATTTACATTAAGCACTAGGTATGGAGAAATTGCATTTTTGCCATGGTATTTTATGTTTTATATAAAATGTAAATTGCCTATATTTTAATTGTTTGAACATGCTGTTAGTTTATATAATTTGGCTTGATGTGTGTTTTGTTTGCAGACCACACACATACAGCTTTGGCTGCCACTTGTTGCTCTGTGTGTATAAATAAAGAATTAGAGGACATCCCGTCTCTGGAGCCTGGTTCTCTAACTGTCATCTAAGTCTATATTGATACCACCTCAACCAGCATTAGAGTTAATGTGGCCAACCATTCCCACATGTGCATCCGCTTAATGAATATATACATACACATATACATGGGTACAACTTATACACATATGTGTACACACATATTTGCATGAATATGCACACGCACATATATACAGAGAAACAATAACACAACACAAATAGTGACATTAATGGCTAATACAGCAACAACAACCGATAAACAATGTCTGCAGTCGAAAAACTAATAATAGATTTGATATCAGCAAAAAGTAATATCAGTAATTATTCTAACAATAACAATGATTGTTCGTCTCAAGCCGCCCAGATCCTCCCATGGGCATGTCAGTTTCAGCTGCATCCCCACCGACCTGGAAAGACCAACCCAGGAGGCACTTGAGACCCCGGGACCACCATCAACCTCAGCAATCAGAGACACAGCCAGTGTGTGGGGGGCAAGTTCCATTAAAGTTTAATCAGTGAGTTTTTCCACGATATTAGAGCATTTCGTTTTCCAACTCATGAGGATTGTTTTCTTGGCTATGAGAATGGCAACAGCGAGGATTCTGTTGGAGCTGTTATTCAGTGTAATCATAGACAAGTCTCCCAGTGGACAGAATGAGGCTGATGGTGGGGTGTGGCAGTCCAGAAGTTGGAAGACAGTCAGGGATTTTGTGCCAGAATGTTTTGACTGACGTACAGTCCCATACAGCAATTTATTTGTGTCTTTAAAACACATTTACGTTTTTTCCCCAGTAAAGTACAGTCTGTGAATTACTTTGTATTATATGAATTGTAAATTTGCATTAGTATTATATATATATATATATATATATATATATATATAAGGGAAATGGAGCAGGCTCGATGTGTGGCAATCGTCCCGCAATTGCGGCAGCATTTTTCTACGAGTGCCGGGACTGTCTGTTTTAATTGTCGAAAATGCCGCAGCATTGGCTATACTCGGGGCTCAAAGTGTCGGCATTTTATGTGGACGTTTTATTATTTTTATTTATTATTTAATTATGATTATTATTTCACCAGTATTATACCAGTCTTTCTTGTCAGTTTTAACAATTTGCGCACTACATATTAAACTTTTTTAAAGATAATTAAAAACATAAATTAATACAAAAAATTGGTCTGGCCCTCGACAATGTTCTTTTTTTAATTTCGGCCCTCTGTGAATCTGAGTTTGACACCCTTAACTTAAAGGGTTAATGTATATAATATAACTTGTTTCTTTTTAGATTTGCTCGTTGTGATTAGAATTCATTTGATGTGCAGCACAGAGGGTTTGAGATGAACGTAATTTCGATTCTCTGTTTTTACCTCACATGTGGTAGAATTGACAATAAATGTGACTTTGACATTGACTTTGACTAATCTGAAAATCACTTTAAAAGCTGGTCAAATGCTGTAAATTTTTGGAAAAAAAAATGTTGAAGGCTTCATTTATGATCTTTTATAACATACAGTCCAAAACTTTATTACTATGCTATCATATGTAAACATTTAATTTTATAGTCAGATCTGGTCATTTGCAGAAAATCCCTCACTTTTTATCAGGTAAACTCAGTCGCCCTCTAGTGGTCACAAAGAGAAGCAGCCAGACATGTTTTTATGTTTCTGTGGTTTTTCATCTTAAACAAAAGAAAACAGTTACAAGAGCCTGGTCTGGTGCTGATTTATAATATTTGATACAGAACTAAGATGAACATATCAACATGGTCCAGGCCTACTGACAAGTAACAAACCAGTATTTAGTGAAAACACAACTGCTCCAATCTTTTTTACTTTTTTATGCAGGTTAGTATCATTGAGACATGGGGTCTCATTTTCAAGAAAGACCTGCACTTGTTTGGTAGAACAACAGATAGAGTTCAACAGCAGCCTCTCTTCTGTTAAACAATCCATTCACATTCTCACTTTAATTCTAATAAAATAATAAATATAAAATTAGCCAGTTTCTCTGCTCTTTGTTCATCAACGAACGCTCACCAACACTTCTTTGAAAAACACATAAAATGTTAATTTTAGTTGCATTTTTAAATAATATTGAATGTTCATGACAAAAAAAGAAAAGAAAACAGCAAAAAATACATTTCATTTACCTCTAAAAGATGTTATGTGTCCAGCTTAGGTTGACTGGTTAGTCTAAATTGCTGGTAGGTGTGAGCGTGCACGGTTGTTTGTCTTTGTTTGTGGCCCTGTGATGGACTGGCGACCTGTCCAAGGCGGATCCCCGCCTCTTCCCTGTAAAGAGTCGGGATTGGCTCTGGCAGACCCCGTGACACATGTGTCACCGACAGAGTTGTACAAATCCTGATGAAAAGCTGCTGTTACCAAGTGGATTGAATCAGGTGTGTTGAAGCAGGGAAACATCTAAGATGTGCAGGAGACTGGTACTCGAGTACCGGCTCGAGTACACCCCTGTTTTTTAGAAGTGGTTGATTTTATGATGAAGACAAGAGAGAGCAGAGCAGTTGAGGAGTGAGATCATACAGGCAGTAAAAAAGCCAGAGAGGTGAAGAAGAGGAGAGTAGAAGAAGGACAGAGGTCCCTCAGTTCACCAGTCTGCAGCTGTTGTCACACAACTGAAGAACAAGCTGAGAGCGTGACCAGTCAAGTTTATCAATTATACAAAGTACTGGCAGCAATCAATAAAGCAAACAACTGCTTTTGTAATCACTGACTGATTTTTAAAAACCTGACAACATCTTTTAGTTAGTGGATGGAGTCTAAACTGTGTGTTTATTGGTGATTATCCCTCAATGTTTCAAGATCCTGACATCACCTCTGATGAGACCAGCTGACCCACGAATCACTGAATGATTCAATTAAAGTTAAAAAGAAATGTTTATTCAAATAAATGTTTTATTCTCCAGGAGGAAGAATGTTTGTGAAGAGTTTTCTAATGCAACAGGAACAGGTGAGAGGGGTAGAAATTTATCCTCTCACGATGACTTGACCAAACTGTTTCTGTTTTTACTTCTTTCCTCACTTCCTGTGAATGAGATCACGACCACTTAGAGAAAAGAAATTCACCATAATGTCTGTCTGTCTATCTATCCATCCATCTATCTATCTATCTATCTATCTATCTATCTATCTATCTATCTATCTATCTATCTATCTATCTATCTATCTATCTATCTATCTATCTATCTATCTATCTATCTATCTATCTATCTATCTATCTATCTATCTATCTATCTATCTATCTATCTATCTATCTATCTATCTATCTATCTATCTATCTATCTATCTATCTATCTATCTATCTATCTATCTATATACATAAATATACTTCTGCTAAAGAAGATCTGCATGTTGCTGCTCAAACAGCAACCATCTAACTTCCAGGTTGAGGAAAATGCAGAAGTAAAAGAGTTTCAGTTTCTCGCCCCGCATGTTGGAGCTCGACACAAACGTTAGTCTCCTTTGGGTCAGGACTATAGTTGGAAACCTCTGATCCAAAATCTGCAGGACACTGGTCCTCAAAGATCAACTGTGGACCCTCCTGAACCAGAACATGCAGGACACTGGTCCTCAAAGATCAACTGTGGACCCTCCTGAACCAGAACATGCAGAAGACTGGTCCTCAATGATCAACTGTGGACCCTCCAGAACCAGAACATGCAGGACACTGACCCTTAAGGACCCTGAACAAAGTCTTAGAAACAAGAAACAGAGTGTATGAACTGCATCCTTCCTCATTCACATCATCACTCTATTTCTGTTTCTCTCGACCTCCATCACTTCCTGTGGTTGATGTCATGATCACACTTAAAAAGAAGAGTTTCACCTGAATGAACAGAGAAGTACATCGTTCCTGCATCGAGGTGATGAGATACTTTATGTTATTGAAGCTCAGTTTTGGGATATAAACTTGATAAAGATCAGATTTTCTGTTGGTGGAGGTGGATCAACGACTCACCGTGCAGCGTTGATATCAGTGAGTATGACAGCGATGAAGACGATGAGCAGTCTTTATTGGTACTTTGTTTGTTTTAGACTAAAATGTGTTTTTTTTTTTTATATATCTGTCACCCTTCTGACTTTAATGCTGATATTCAGCAGCCTTAATAAATGCGTTTCTTTAAACGTAAAACTTACATCTGCTAAAAACTTTGTCTCAGGGAACTTTATAGAGAAAGTA
>CM026212.1:25475601-25508101 GCA_014839995.1 Xenentodon cancila
ATTGTCTGAGGCATTCACTGAGTACGTCATCCGTTTGGGCCTTGTCCTTGATGTACTCATGGAGCTTGGCAGTTTCGTCCCGGATAGTGGCTTTCACACTCACTAGTCCTCGGCCTCCTTCCTTACGGCTTGCGTACAGTCTCAGTGTGCTGGATTTGGGGTGGAACCCACCATGCATGGTGAGGAGCTTCCTTGTCTTAACATCTGTGGTCTGTATCTCTTCCTTTGGCCACCTTATTATTCCTGCAGGGTATCTGATCACTGGCAGGGCGTAGCTGTTTATTGCCAGGGACTTGTTCTTGCCATTGAGCTGGCTTCTTAGGACCTGCCTTACTCGCTGGAGGTATTTGGCTGTTGCCATTTTCCTTGTAGCCCCTTCGAGGTTACCATTTGCCTGTGGTATTCCAAGGTACTTGTAACTGTCCTCAATGTCTGCTATTGTTCCTTCTGGGACTGAGACCCCTTCTGTGTGGACTACCTTGCCTCTTTTTGTCACCATCCTCCTACATTTCTCAAGCCCGAATGACATCCCGATGTTGTTGCTGTAGATCCTGGTGGTGTGGATCAGGGAGTCTATGTCCCGCTCGCTCTTAGCGTACAGCTTGATGTCATCCATGTAGAGGAGGTGACTGATCGTAGCTCCATTCCTGAGGCGGTATCCGTAGCCAGTCTTGTTGATTATTTGGCTTAGGGGGTTCAGACCTATGCAGAACAGCAGTGGGGACAGCGCATCTCCTTGGTATATGCCACATCTGATGGACACTTGGGCAAGTGGCTTGCCATTTGCCACGAGAGTGGTTTTCCACAGGCCCATCGAGTTTGCAATGAAGGCCCTTAGAGTGCTGTTGATCTTGTACATCTCCAAGCACTCAGTGATCCATGTGTGTGGCATTGAGTCGTAGGCTTTCTTGTAATCAATCCAGGCAGTGCACAGGTTGGTATTTCGGGACTTGCAGTCTTGGGCGACTGTTCTGTCAACCAGGAGTTGGTGTTTGGCTCCTCTGGTGTCTCTGCCTATGCCCTTCTGTGCTTTGCTCATGTATTGCTCCATGTGCCTGCTTATCTTAGTTGCAATGATGCCTGACAGGAGCTTCCATGTTGTGGAGAGGCAGGTTATTGGTCGGTAGTTAGATGGGGCTGCACCCTTTGTGGGATCCTTCAGGATCAGGATCGTTCGCCCTTCGGTTAGCCATTCTGGGTGAGTCCCATCTCTTAGCAGCTGGTTCATTTGTGCTGCCAGGCGCTCATGGAGTGCTGTGAGTTACTTTAGCCAGTAGGCCTGGATCATGTCTGGGCCCGGTGCTGTCCAGTTTTTCATACCTGAGACTCTTTCTTGGATGTCTGCCACTGTGATGGTTACTGGTTTCTGCTCAGGGAGGTTGCTGTGCTCCTCTCTTAGGGAGACTAGCCATTGAGCACTGCTGTTATGTGCTGCATCCTTCTCCCATATGCTCTTCCAGTACCTCTCAGTTTCCAGCCTTGGTGGGTCTGCTCTGTTGTTATTACCCTGCCATTGAGCATACACTTTCGCAGGTTGAGTTGCGAACAGCCTGTTTATTCGTCTGGCTTCATTGTCTCTAGTGTATCTCTTTAGGCGGCTAGCCAAGGCTTGGAGCCTTTGTTTGGCAGTTTCGAGTGCTTCAGGTATGGGTATCTGGTTGTACTTCTTGGGTACTGGTCTTTTCATTGCACCTTTCTGGGCCCCTGTCAATTGACTCACTTCTCTCCGTGCCACCTTGATTTTTACCTCCAACCTTCGTTTCCATGGTGGGTCATGTTTCTCATGGGAACCATGGTTGCTCTTATAGCCAAGCATCTCCAGGATCACTGCTGCTGAAGTGTATATCAGCTCATTGGTCTCAGTGATTGTTGTGGTAGGGATCGCTGTCAGTGCTGCATTCACATTGTCCAGGAGACTTTCAGATGGTGCTTCACTTGGTCTTGGTAATCGCTGCCGGGGTTGCCTTGTGTTTAGTCTCGCCATGATCTTATCTTTCAGGTCCTTCGCTGCCTCGCTCAGTGTTATTGAGGCTTGGTACCCAATCTCTGGAGGGGCAGGTTGTGTAACCTCCCCTCTGACCTGGCGTCCTGGTTCCCCCATGCAGGTATTCACCTTGCATTTGTGTTGTACCTCGTCAATCTCAAGTTGTGATAGCAGTTGCCGTTTGTGGATGTTGGAACACTGAGTTACTAGTTGTTTAGCTGGCAACTGTGACCGTGGGTTTCGAAGTAACCATTGTGCCCACATTCTCTGCATGTAACCCCTCTGACTAGGGTCACTTGAGTAGTAGCATTCCAGCAGAGCCTTGTTGTCGCATCTCGCCCATTTCCGCCTGGTTCCAGTAGCCCACTTCTCATCAAGGTGCTCTGGTTCCTCAGCACCTGACGCAGACCTTGTTTGGCCGGGCGACGTCTGAGCCGGCATGTCATCTGTTTCATTGTCTCTCATCATGGTATGAGGTAGGCGGTATTAGCGTGAAGGGTCTTGCCCAAGGACCCGCACTGGGTATATATATATATATATATATATATATATATATATATATATATATATATATATATATATACAGACAGGTTTTTTTTTTTGTTTTTTTTTTATATTTTCTGTGCAAATATGCACATATGCTGTGTTTAAAATGTATTTATTATTTATTGTGCAGCACCGAGGGTTTGAGAGTAACGTAATTTCGATTCTCTGTATGTGTCTCACATGTGGTAGAATTGACAATAAACTTGACTCTGACTCTGACTCTGAAATATGAGAGAGGGGGTGGTGGGGAAGGCAGGTATTCCGGGCCCGGGGGCGGACCGCCTAGCGAGCCCCAGGCAGCCACAGGGAGCCAGGCCTCCAGCCACGCTCCACCATCAGGAACCCCCCCCACAAAGGGGCACCAGCGTCCCGAGGGGGCCAACACACACCCCCACGCCGGGCCGCACCGACCACTGAGCCAAGACGGCGGCGGGCAACCCAATCGCCGCCCCCGAGCCACATCCGGAAGCCAACACAACCTGACGGGAATAGCAATGCCCGACCCCCCAGCACATGCCACCCCTTTAGCATGACAGTACTTTTATAATAAATCTTATTTATCTGAGATGATAAAAATGCCAGTTTATAAAAAAGGTTGTCTGATAAAAAAAACAAAAAAACTTAACCAAGAATTAAATCTTCACATAAATGTAATTAAACTCTGGTCCTGATCCTGTTCGAGCGACAGAGGAGAGGAGGAAGTCCTTTTTAACAGGAAGAGACCCCAGAACCAGATTCAGGGAGGGTCCATCTGCCTCCTCGAAATAGAAAATGTCACATTCAGTGTTCACAGATCACATGATGCAGCTTCAGGTTTTCGAACTTTTTTCTTGTTCTTTGTTTCTGTTTAACTGTTTTTTCTTTCCACTAAGAATTTGTGGTGAGGTGAGATTTGATGATGAAGATGGGACACACTTTGTTCTCTGAGTTATTCTGTGAGTATGTCATGATAACTTCTTCTGCTTAGATCATACAAACAGAGAAACTTGTTAACAGAGAGCAGTGAGAGACTCATTTGTAAAAGTGTTAACAACTGGAAAGTTGAAAGACATTTTTTTATATATTTTTTAGAGTTTTATAAGTTCATTAATCTCCAAACTTCCCTCCTTCATTATAGTGCTGTATTCACTCATCTACAATGGACATGCTCAAGGTGATGATTTATGTGTTTTTATTAGTTTTAACCTGCTGAGTCATTGTTAGACACATCATTTCACTTTATTTTATTTTATAACTCAGATCATTTCAGTGGATGTATTTATGTAAATGTGATTATCAAAGATTATAAAAATGTTTCAGATTGTATGTTTGTGTTGTTCTAGATGTTGTTCTGACTATTGAACCCAGTTGGTCAACTTTTATTTCTGGAGAGTTTGTTACCTTCACATGCGACATGAAGGAAAAAACAAATGATGACTGGAAATATAAAATCACCAAGGATGGTCAGGATGTGTTTAGTTACTACACAAAACAGCGCTACACATTAAATCCACTGGACACCTCTGACAGTGGTGAATATCAGTGTCGTGGTGAACATAGATCCTCACATGTAACACGGGACAGTAATATTGTCTCTTTAACTGTATCAGGTGAGTCCTCAGAGTTTTATCAGCATAAACAAGTTTATTTTGATTATAATCATGTTTGAGTCTTGTTCATAATAATTTTACATGACCATAATTGATTTCAAATTAAAAATGAGTCTTAAATAAACTAAAAATAAACTAAATAAATGTTTGATGTCTCTGTATCAATAACAAAATTAAACAATTATACTAAAAGTGGAAGTTAATTTGTCATTGTTATGAATAAAACTCATAATTTTTGTGTTTTGGTTTTAACTTACTTATTTTTGTTGTTAATAATCTGAACTTCATCTCAGCTGTCAAATGAAGTTTGAACTCAAATGTTTAACTTTATAAGTGACATGAAGAAAGAAAACTCAGATGTCTTATTTTGAATTAGCATTTCATTACACATTTTAAATTGATGCATTGCTGTCATATTGTTTTTATACCAACCATAAAAGAAAGATTTTACTTTTAATGTTTATAATTATCATATATATTTTTGTTTTCAATAACAGCAAATAGACCCAAAGCCAGACTGGTTCAAGAGTCAAAAACCACACCAGTAGGAGGAAGTGTGACTCTGAGCTGCTCTGTGGAGAACTCTGCTGGATGGAAATACGACTGGTTCAGAAGAACGTCAACCAGCCGTGAAGTTCAAGTCAGAACAAATGATGTAAATAAAGTTATCAGAGTCTCACAAGGAGGCATCTACAGGTGCAGAGGATCAAAAGGAGAACCAGCCGTCTACACTGATATAAGTGATAATGTCACCTGTGAGATAACCTGTAAGTTCTTTAATTTTGTTTTAATATGAATATTTTCAGAAATAGTGAAAATGTGACATTTTATTTCTTCATTTCATGTTTCTTTAAATCTGCTGGAAACAGTTACAAACAAGGTTGCTGTGGTGCGACGACCCGACTGGCCTCAGATATTCAGGGGTGAGAGGATCACTCTGACATGTGAGGTTCAGGGAGGTGAAACCACTGAGTGGATATACGAATGGAGAAGATCTGGTTCATATACACAATGGTCATATGAGAAAACCTGGACTTTCACTGCTTCTGAGTCCAGCAGTGGAGATTACACATGTAAGACCAGACGCAGAGATGATCCGTATTCTTCAACAGAGACGAGTGAAGCCTTCAGATTGTCACTATCACGTAAGTCACGTTTGTTGATGTTCAGTCCAACTTCTAAATTGTATAAAGATGTTATTTTTACATATCTGACTAATTCCTTCTGTCCTCTTTTCTCAACTGTAATAATTACAGTGATTAATGCTTCATATATTCAAATTAGTGAAAGACTTCTTTTCAATAGTTAATATAATTTCTTAATGTAAGAATAAAAAGCAGCATGCTGTGTAACTCCATTTACATAAAAACACAAACCTCCTTGAAAAAAGATGAAGTCAGCTGCTCGATTCACCTCCAGTTTTTGTGGTGTGCCTTATTTCAAATCTGTCTTAGAGCTTTGAGCTGCTCACTTTTGAGATACAACAACCACAGAATGATGTAAAGTTGGGCGAAGATGAAGATGAAGATGAAGATGAAGATGAAGATGAAGATGAAGATGAAGATGAAGATGAAGATGTAGATGAAGATGAAGATGAAGATGAAGATTAAGGTGAAGATGAAGATGAAGATGACGCCGAGATACTTAAACTCCTCCACTTGAGGCATGACATCTCCACCTACCCGGAGAGAGCAAGCTTCCCTGTTCCGGTTGAGAACCAGTGCCTCGGGTTTGGAGGTGCTGATTCTCATTCCAGCTACTTTGAACTAGGATGTAAACCATCACAGAACATCTGAAGGTCCTGGCTCGATGAAGCCACCATGACAACATCATCTCCAAAAAGCAGAGATGAAATCCTCTGGTTCCCAAACTGGACCCCTCTGGCCCCTGGCTACACCTCGAAATCAGATCCATAAAAATTATGAACAGAATCTGTGTCAAAGGGCAGTCCTGCCGGAGTCCATCATGCACTGGAAACAGGTCTGACTTACTGCTGCCAACCAAACTCCTGCTCCGGTCGTACAGAGACCACACAGCCCATAGCAAAGGGCCCCGGACCCCATACTCACGGAGCACCTCCCCACAGAATACCACGAGGGACATGGTAGAATGGTCCACCAAGACAGCCCTACAACATCCAGACACTTGAGGTACTCAAAGCGAATCTCATCCATCCACGGTACTCTGCCACCAAGTAGTTTACGGACTACCTCAGTGACTTCAGCATGGGTGAATAGTCCACCGCAGAGTCCCCAGCCTCTGCTTCGTCAGGAATGTCTGTGGGATTGAGGAGATCCTCAAACTATTCCTTCTACCATCTGACAATGTCCCCAGTTGCGGTCAGCAGCTCTCTACCTGCACCATAAACGGTGTTGGCAGGGTCCTTTCCTTCAGAGGTGCCTGACGGTTTACCAGAATCTCTTCAGTGCTGACCGATAGTCCTCCTCCATGGCCTCACCGAACTTCTCCCAGACTTGAGTGTTTGCTTCCCAGACTGCCCGAGCTGCTGCTTGCTTGGCCTGCCGGTACCTGTCCACTGTGTCACGAGTCCGACAGGCCAACAAGGCCCAATAGGACTCTTTCTTCAACCTGACGGCGTCTTTACTTCCAGTGTCCACCATCGCGTTCAAGGATTGCTGCCACAACAGGCACCAGAGACCCTGCATCCAGTAACATGTAACATGGTCCACTCTCACTCAAAGTCCCCAGACTCCCTCGGAAGCCCTCAAAGCTCTCCTGGAGGTGGGAGTTGAAGACCCCCCTGATTGAGGGCTCGGGCAGACGTTCCCAACAGACCCTCACAATACATTTGGGCCTGCCCGGTCTGTCCCACTTCCTCCTCCGCCAGCGTATCCAACTCACCACCAGGTGGTGAACAGTTGACAGCTCAGCCCCTCTCTTCACCTGAGTGTCTAAGACATGCGGCTGCAGGTCAGATGAGACGACAACAAAGTCAATCATTGACCTCCGGCCGAGGGTGTCCTGGTGCCACGTGCACTGAAGGACTCCCTTCTGCTCAAACATGGTGTTTGTTATGGGCAGACCGTGACTAGCACAGAAGTCCAATAACAGAACACCACTCGGGTTCAGAAGATCTGGACACATACTGTTAAAAGGATGTTAGTTTGCATGTAACTGAAAAAAAACTTATATATATTATATTTTAAATATTAATTATTTCAATTGAACTTGTTTAAAATAATAATTTGTCTTTCTTTAATGGTTTCATAGAGAAATGTATCATTAAAATGTTTAATTTGTCTTTCTAGTTTTTGGATCCAAAAATAAATATTAAGACTTCATAAAAGTTTGAAGTAAATAAACTTTAATTTCTTAACATCTTCAGGGGTTCTGGTCTTTATATTTTCATAATATGAATAAACTGAACTCTATATTTACAATCTTTTTTAAATGATTCATCCTGAACCTGACATATTTTATGTTAAATGATTTGAAGATGAATGAATGAAAGTATGTTGATCCTCTTACTTATAATACAAATTAAATGACTAAATCATCTTTATTCTAAACTCAGTGACAGATAAACCAAAGAGCCAACTGAGAGCCGACATCAGAGTCATTCCAGTTGGAGGCAGAGTGACTCTGACCTGCTCAGTGGACCCGTCATCACCTGGTTGGAGATACTACTGGTACAGAGATGAGGAGTCCTCTGAAGCCCTGACCTCACAAGATGCTGTTTTCCAGTCAGAAGGACAAATCAGTGTCTCACAGGAAGGAAACTACTGGTGCAGAGGAGGAAGAGGAACACCAGTTTACTACACAAAGTTCAGTGATCCAGTCAGCATTTATACAGCTGGTGAGTTTAAAGAGGTTTCCTTGAAATAGTCAATGCTGACAAAGAAGGATTTTATTCATGAATATTAGTTTTATTGAGGACTTGAGGTGATTATGTTTGTTGTTTTTCATTTTCTTGTTTGGTGTTTTCTTGAACGTGGACAGTTTCAAACAGACCAGCTGTGACTCTGCACCCCAACTGGCCTCAGATATACAGAGGAGAGAAGATAACAGTCCGGTGTGAAATCCACGGAGGAGACGCTGAGTGGGAGTACGAGTGGACAACCAGCAGCTCCAACAAACCACCAAATCTAAAAGAATTCACTATTGATTCACTTTCTTCATCAAACACTGGAACTTACAAGTGTAAAAGCAGAAATGAAAGAAAACATCTTTCAACAGATTGGAGTGATTCCTTCAATTTGACAATATCAGAAAGTGAGTCACATCTTATTTCTCCACTTAACATTATTGTTTAGCTGAAGCTACAGCGCTTTCATAAAACATTATACCTTAATTCTTTTATTTGTTGTATCTCTGGAAGATTCATGTTTCATATAAACGACCTTCAAAAATGGTCAAATGTCTCCGACAGCGTCTCCACCTGTCCTCACGGTGTCTCCATCGTGGCTGAGTCCTGGAGCCTCAGTGACTCTGAGCTGTGAGGTCAAACATCCGTCTGCAGGATGGAGCTTCTACTGGTATAAAGCTCTTCCTCAACTATCAAAGTTCTCCTACATCTATGAGCTGCTCCCTGGAAGCACCAACGGGACGTCACAGGACTCCTACATCATTGATGGACAGACACACACAGCAGGATATGCATGTAGAGCTGGACAAGGAGACCCAGTGATCTTCACTCTTTACAGTCAGACTAAGATGGTCTGGTCTGCAGGTCAGTTTCTGGACTTGTTCATGGTTTTCCCTCTCTGTTAACACTCATGTTTTCTGCTGCTGGTTAAAAACGACAGACTGTCTTTTATTGGTTCTGCATGTTTAAGGTCCTGCAGTGTTACAAACGTATAAACGATACATCATCCTGATGTTTGATCCTTCATTATGGTTCGTTTTTCAGATCCTCATCCTGCAGCGTCTCTCACAGTAAGTCCTGACAGAGTTCAACACTTCACCTCTGACTCTGTCTCCCTGACCTGCGAGGGAAACTCTGCTGAGTGGAGAGTGAGACAGTCGAGTCCTGACAAGCACGAGTCCACCTGTTCAAACTGGGGGACAATGAACGGATCAACATGTGTTGTTCATGTCCTGCAGCACAGTAATACAGTGTTCTGGTGTGAGTCTGGATCAACATTCAGCAACGCAGTCAACATCACTGGACAGAGTGAGTCTAGTCACAGTTTTCAACATGACACTTTGAGACTTTATCACAAATTCATCATCAGTATCAAACTTTGAAGGCTGTTTGGTGGTTCACTGATAGAAAAGTACAACAATTTCATTCAATTTAAAATGACAGAATCTTTTTTTCTCTTTAAAGACCAATTTTTATTTTTTGTATATGATTGGCTAAAATTTGCACACAATTTCATCTCTTCAATGAAACATTTCCAAATATAAAATACTTGTTTAATTTGAAGATCTGGGCTCATCAATGGCTTAAATAACTGGAACTGGATGTAAATGTATTGGTAAACACCATATAAAAGATAATTTTAAATTGTATGTGAAACATAAGATGAACGTTCATGTTGTGTGTTCTCCAGGTAATGATGGTATTATCCTGGTGAACCTCGTCCATCCTGTGACTGAGGGAGCTTCTGTTAGTCTGAGCTGCAGACTGAGAGGACAAAATCAACTTTCCAGTGTGTTTTTCTATCACAATGACAAACTTATCCAGAATGATGGCAGAGCGGAGCTGAACATCTCTGCAGTGTCACAGTCACACCAAGGTTTCTACAAGTGTGAAGGTTCAGGAAACGTTTCACCACAGAGTTGGATGGCAGTTAAGGGTGAGAAAGATTTAATTATTTGATGTGTTATGTGAGTAAAGCTCAGTTGTTCTTAGTGTTTGCTGTAATAGAAGGATTTTAAAACAAACCTGGTATTTTTCTTTCTACATTAGAGTCCAGACCAGAGAGTTCTTCGTTTCTTTTTCTGGTTTGGTTGCTGGTTTGTGTAACTTTATTAAGTATAGCTCTACTGCTGTTGTGTCTCTACAAAAAGTCAAAAGGTGAGACCATTTCCTTCTTAGGCTATCTTATTGTATGTTTTTTTCTATTCTCATCAATCAAAACCATGCAAATATTCTATTTCGATATACAGTTTTTATTTCAGCACTAGAGCAGTAAAATCATGTCATTTCATTTTTTTCCAGATTCATGCTCCATCAGGTCGGTACAATGCTTCCTCTCTCCTAGCTTTACAGAATTTCATCCTGTGTGTTTAAGGAGCCTAATTTATCAAATATTTTGGATTTCCAGGTCCCAGAGCACAAATCAGAGTTCTGCCACAGACCTGCATAAAGTACAAAGCGATGACTACAGTTCTCCTCTACATGGTCAGACTGAAACCAGATCTTTTTTTTATACATTCTTGCTTTTAGCTATTTTTGTTTATATTTTAGCTGATGTGGAAATCTTTTGAGTGCATATTTTCTCTAAATGTTTATCCACCCTTGAATTGAATTATTTCTTTGAAGGGGATGTTTGTGACAATGAGTCAGTTAATGACCCAGAAGTTGATGAAAATGATCCAGTTTATGCAACAACAGGTAAAACTGCAACGACTACTACAGCACACACAGTACACACCTGATTCTAGTTAACAGTCCTCACCACCTTCATCAAGGTCTGGACAAGTCTGTTAATGACACAGCTACTTGTATCACAGCGTGCTGAAGCAGGGCAGCATCTAAAACGTGCAGAGAAGGGGTACTTGAGGACCAGGATTGAGAAACACTTCCATAGACTGTATAAAACAATTAGGTCACGTGACCCACTGGTTTCTGAAGAGCGGTGTTGAAGCCCGTTTTTCTTTGTGCAGAGCAAAGCCATGTTGCTCTGGAAGTGCACGGGAACACACCCGACAAAATATCTGCAGATCTGTTCTCAGACATTTGCAGCAGGAGACTGTCAATCAATCAATCAATCAATCAATCAATCATATTAGACATAAATTTAATACTATATATACATTTTCCTGGCTTTTTTGAACCAGGTTCTATGCATGTTTTGTTCTGCTCTAAAGTTGATTATTTTAAAATGGGAGTAAATGGAGATCGATTCACTTTTGAATCCCAATGTAAATAAGTAACTGTCTGTAACGTCTAACAACATTTTTTTTATTGGATTACAGATGAATCCAGACATGTCACATATGCTTCAGTAGAGTTTAAAAACATCAGGAATAAGAAGGGTGAGTATTTTATGTAGAAGCCAAGAACCACATACACATAAACTGTTATAAAAAACAGCAGCTATGACAGTTTTTGTGGATAATTATTATCTTAAAATACATTTATCTGATCCTTCTAACAGGGAAGGAAAATAAATTGGAGGAAAAATCAATTTACTCTGAGTTGAAGCTTGGTTCATCCACAGGTAAGATCCATAACAACATTATATTTGTTTGTGCAACCTGCCACTTTCATTATTTCATATTTTATATACTCTGTATATTGTAGATACTCTGTATATTGTAGATACTCTGTATATTGTAGATACTATACTACCACTGAATGTTACTGTTTGGTTTTGAAACAGATGTTGGTGCTGTCTAGACTGAAAGGATTCAGGTTTTACGTCTGTGATCAAAGGAGGATGTTTATACTGATTCTATGTAGGGCAATAAATGAAAGGATGATTTTTCAAGCATCTGGTTTGATATTTCATGACAAGAAATTTCCATCAACCAGACTGAAATGAAAATAAAAATAAAAAGTCTCAACAGACTTATTGAGTTCCACTGCGTTCACAGCAAGCAAAAGTCAGATGGATGTTACACAGATATTACATGGCTGACAGCAGAAGAGAAGCTTAGAGAAGCTCTGTCAGCAGGAAAATGTGTTACTCTGTTATGTTTTTACACACTACAGGGATGTATTGCACATGCGTTTGGGTAGACACTAACAAGACGCATCTTTGAAAATGTGCTTGCAGTGATTCCCTCTCTACATACTTCAGTAGACCTAGAAGTAACATCCTGTATCGATGCCTTATCTACCTCCCCATCACGATCCGGCGAAGAAGAAGAATCCTTTCTCTGTCTTTGCATTGTACTGGGATTCTGTACCTTGTTGCCAGACGGTCAGTCGTTGAGCAACATCAAAAACACATCAGTAGATCTTTGAGGAACTGTTTGCATTCTTTAAGGGTCTTTTCCCTGAACCCTCTGCACGTTCTCGGGAGAGAGCTTGCTATGATTCCACCGATTTCTTCGCACCTCCAGGTGTTGTCGACACCGCTGAACTGGCCATTGGGCATAGCACGTGCTTGCCGATGGGCCGATAGTAGTTTTTGACAAGGCCTTTATTTTTATTTTTTTAACTAATAGTAGTATTCATAATGGTATTAGTTAAGATACCTACTGGTCCACAAAACTGGTAAATTGGCCCATTAATCATGATTGATTCGGGGCGGGACTGATTACACACGAATCTCGATACCCTCTTCCCTCTTTGAGAGAGATTTTCATTTAATTAGCAGCATAATCTTGGGTTTCGAGAAGAAATGCTCCAGAGCCACAACTGGAACCCCCACCTTCCCTTTCGTCTATCATAGTGAATCAACAAAAAGCTACGGTTGTTCCTTTTACCTTTGTGACAACACGCAAAAGTGTTTTCATATAAATGTGTACCCATACAGACGCCTCTGTGCTTTGAAGCTATTTACCAGGTGAGAGAGGAATAGGAGCTTTAATGGCAGACTCTAGTTAATGAAACCAGCTTCTGACGTTACTACTCCAGCCTGAGCAGGGTCTCTGTTTCTACCTGAAAGGCTTTGAGAGTAGCTTCTAATTGGAGTTGCTCAGCCTCTATTGTTATTTCCCATTGAGTGTAAGCAGCTCTTGCTTGGGCTGGTTCAGTTTTGCGCTGTGCCCTAGCAATAGCTAGACAGGCCCGAGTACAGACAGGTGACCTACTGAAATGTGTCACAATCCGGATGTGCAGGACCCCAATATACTGGACCAGGGGTGCCTAGTTCTGGTCACTGGGGGCCACTGTCCTGCATCTTTTACTGCTTTTTCTTTCATCAACCCACCTGAGTAAAAGTAATCAATCATCATCAGCTTGAGGATAAGACACAGTCCCGTGGAAACCTTGAGGTGGGGCTGCCCCGCCCCCACATGACCATAATTTTAAAATGCAGAACTTTACCGTAGAAATAAACATATTTACAACAGAGGAATGCCTCCAGTTCACTAATGTGATGAATTTGGTGTGACAACAACAAGAACGAATAAATAAAGAAGTCAAACCCAATGTGTGTTTCGTTTCAGTTGACAACCAACTATATGCGCAGGTGCTCCACCACAAGAAACACAAAGGTCAGTGAAGTCTGCATCCTCCTGCAGCTATAATTGTTGAACCATGTTTCAAGCTTTGATTGTGATGCTACTTACAAAAATGTAAACGACCTCTTCCTCTACAGGGAAACCAGTTCCTGCAGCTGATGAGACAGTTTGTTAAATTAAATACTTGAACTTGGTTTTCAGTGGAAGTAAACCGTCATGACTGACCCTCAAGTCTGACATTTTTCTTACAAAACAAAAAAGTGGTAATGGAGAATTAAAAAAAAAAAATGTATGCACTGTATTAAATAACCTTAAAGACAAATATATGAAATGGCTCAAAAGTTTGAATTTGTAAATGTTCAGCTTTTAAAAATGTATGTATGTATGTATCTATCTATCTATCTATCTATCTATCTATCTATCTATCTATCTATCTATCTATCTATCTATCTATCTATCTATCTATCTATCTATCTATCTATCTATCTATCTATCTATCTATCTATCTATCTATCTATCTATCTATCTATCTATCTATCTATCTATCTATCTATCCATCCATCCATCCATCCATCCATCCATCCATCCATCCATCCATCCATCCATCCATCCATCCATCCATCCATCCATCCATCCATCATCTATCTATCTATCTATCTATCTATCTATCTATCTATCTATCTATCTATCTATCTATCTATCTATCTATCTATCTATCTATCTATCTATCTATCTATCTATCTATCTATCTACAATAGAAAGAGAGAGTGAGAGAGAGCAGAGCAGTTGAGGAGTGAGAGCATCTAAAACATGCTGGATAGCGGCTCTCGTGGACCAGGACTGTCCACCCCTCCTGCAGGACAGTGTGCCCTGAGGACCAGGGTTGGGACACACTGCTCTATGCTGCCACACATATCTTATTATCAGGGGTGCACACAAGCCGGTGTTTGAGGGCCAGTCTACTGCACGTTTTAGATGTTCTCCTGCTTCAACACAACCTGATAGACATGGCTGTGTTACCAACAGAGTTGTAGAGAGTTGCTGCCATGCTGAAGGTGACCAGTGATTAGACTCAAGTCCGTTTTTATGTTTAATGTACAGTTTTATTGAAAGTTAGTTCTCTACATTTATTTTTAATTGACAGCAAATGCACCAGCGCGGTCTGCCTGTTTATTTATGTACTTAATTAACTTTGTGTTATCTGACTCTGGGACATGCACAATAATTCAATTGTTCCTGTTTTTAACCTTTGCAAATGACAATAAACTCTATTCTCTATTCTAGTCTTTCATAAATAAAATATGTACAACACATTTATTGTGTTAAAAACTGTCACATGTCACGCGGTGCACTTCCACTGTTGTGGATGACTTTTAAAGTTTATGTTGCAGTTAATGATGTTATTTGATTTGATTGATTTGCTTTTGGGTTTTTGTTCCTTTGTTCACTTTTTATCTTCATTGGAGTTCAAGTTTAAATATCTCCTGCTTTATTTTGAAAGTGTGTTCCCTGATGTGTCACTTCCTTTGCGTGCTCTGTCTTTTTACTGCCTCTGTTAGTGCCTTTAAATCTTTCTGTTTTTCATATAAAGGAGCTGTGTTTGCATGACCTGGAAAGTTTACTCAGTACTCACTGAATAAAGTTCTTTATCAGCAGCTCCAGGGTTCAATAACTTAATTAACAAAATTGCACACAAACACACACAGATATGCACATGTGTGTCCGTACATCACACAAATCCATCTACTTTTACACATTTTGTGGTTCAGGCAGCAGCCGTAACTGGAAACGTAGAAGTGGTTCGGTTCCTGAGAGCCCTGCTGGAGTCCCCACGTTGTGGACAGAGCGTGAACTAGATTTAATTCTGCTCTGACTGCTTGAACCACATTTCCTGTTCTTTACATCACTTTATTCACTTGTAGAGAAATGCAGGAGAATATGCATATGAAAACAAATTATGTTTGTTGTCTGCAACACAGAAATGAGCTGTGAAAGGCAGGAAAATATATAACGTCAACTTTTTTGGTAACACAAAATAAAAAATAAATGGCCTCCTTCATATGAATGATGGTTGCAAAATCTTTCTTGAAAAAAGAGACAACAACACATTTAAATCTGGAAAAAAAACATGCAAATAAATCTACAAGGAAACTATGTTGGTTAAAAACCATGAGTCCTGTTTCCAGTTTTAGGAATATGAACAGACATCTTCATCAGTTTGTATAATTTCAGCCAAAGAAGTACTCATGACATTTCATAATAAAAGTGTGTCCCATCCTCACCATCAAATCTTACACTCATGAGAAATTATGTGGAAAAAGAAAACAGTTAAATTAGCTAAGAATAAGACAAAAACTATGGAGGACCCGATGTTTGACTTAGTCTGGGCTGATTACATCACATTTATCAGACGCTTTTATCAAAGGCAGCTGACAGAGGAATACAAACAAGCCTCAGCATCATAGTCGGTGAAAAAAAAATCAGCTTTCAAATAAGTGCAGTTATTCAGGAAGTTAAGAAGAGTGCAGTTCACAACAGTAGGTGTTCTTGAGAGGAACTCTGTCAACAGCTTCTTGAACACAGAGAAGGACTCTGCTCTGGTGGCCACTGATATATCACCTTCTTAACATTTTACCACGTTTCTCATTCACCCAGACATGCACATGCAGCACTTCTAATTTCTTCATGCATCCTTTGCACATTAATTCAATTCAATTCAATTCAATTCAATTCAATTCAATTCAATTCAATTCAATTCAATTTTATTTATATAGCGTCTGTTACAACACAAGTTGTCTCTAGGCGCTTTCCAAGACCCAGAACATGACCCCCAAGCAATTATCGCATAAACAACGGCAGGTAAAAACTTCCCTAGTGGAAGAAAAACCTTAAGCCAAACAGTGGCAGGAAAAACTCCCCTTTAAGAGGGAAGAAACCTGGATCAGGACCTGGATCATGAGGGGGGACCCTCCTGCCGAAGGCCAGCCGGGTATGTGATGGTTGTGGAGGCTCTGTGGTGTTTTTCCCCTCCCCTTCTTTGTGTTACAGACCAGGTGGATGGCAGGGGCGTGGCCAGCCGTTTCGGACACCTGCACTCAATCCCCTCATCAGCCTCCACCTATTTACCAGGCCTTCTCACCACTCCTGGTTGCCAGAAGATTCCCTCCGATTCCTAGCGTCAAGCCAAGTCCTGTGTCCACTTGGGGATTATAGGTCTGCCAAGTCTTTTGTTCCTACCTTGTTCCTCGTTTCCGTATTGGAAATAAACCTTTTTACCAAGTCTTGGCTCTTTGCTCTGGGGTTCTGTTCCTTGATCCGTAACAGGGTAGAGCAAGAAATAAGAGAGAATAGAGACATGGAGACACTGTCAAAGCTACAAGACAGGATACAATAGTGACTATCATCAGTAGCCCAATTAGACTTCTGTGTATATGGGTGATATATGGATAGACGGTGATCCACAGGGATGAGGACTGCATGTTGGGATGTCAGCAAGTATCCAATAGACCTCCATACAGACAGGTGAAGGCAGACACTGGGATGGTCAGAGGTGGAACTGCAGGTCAGCAAGCAGCTCCTGAGGTTCTGGTCCGCAGGACATGTACAGAAGAGGAAAAGAAGGGCCAGACAAGCACAACAGACTACAAGAACAATGGACCACAATTATGCTTATGGGATACAGATGATAAATGAGGGTTGAGGTGAAGAAGAGATAGAGAAGGCAAAGCGAAACGGAAGGTGAAGGGCACCACTCAGTGGATCATGTTGGTGCCCCCCTGCAGCATAGGCCTATAGCAGCATATCTACACCAAAGCTGTTTAAGATGAGCTGCTCTAATCTGGTCCTGTAGCTGCAGCTTTGACTACTGGCCCTGACACATTAAGGTACTAAATATACACTAACTATATGCTTTATTAAACAGAAATGTTTAAAGTTTAGTTTTAAAGGTGGAGGTGGTGTCAGCCTCCGTAACCCAAACTGGAAGTTGGTTCCAGAGTGATGGTGCCTGATAACAGAAAGCCCGTCCTCCAAATCTACATTTGGATACTCTAGGAACTACGAGTAAACCTGCACCCTGAGAACGGAGAGCTCTATTAGGAACGTCCGGTACTATCAGGTCTTGCAAATATCGCGGCGCTAGGCCATTTTGGACTTTATATGCCAGTAATAAAATTTTGAATTGTATTCTAAATTTTACGGGGAGCCAATGGAGGGAAGCCAAAACCGGAAAGACGTGTTCTCTCTTGTTGATTCCTGTCAGCACTCGTGCTGCTGCATTTTGGATCAGCTGGAGGCTGTTCAGAGAATTACTTGGACATCCAGCCAACAACACGTTACAGTAATCTAGTCTAGAAGATACGAACGCATGAATTACTTTTTCGGCATCACTCTGCGAGAGGATGCTCCTAATCGATGCGATATTACGGAGGTGGAAAAACGCAGTTTTACAAACCTGATTAATATGCTGGTTAAATGACAAATCCTGATCGACTATAACGCCAAGGTTTCGCACAGTTTTACTGGAGCCCATCGCAAGACCATCTAATCCCTTCCTAAGCTGTTTGGGACCACAAACACAAGATCCATTGACGACTGAGGTCAGCTCAGAGAGGTCAACAGGAACAAAACAGTCTAGAGTCAGGTCAGAGCATACGGGAGTTGCCGAAGTTGAAGAAATGCCCACAGCCACTGCCGGGTGGTTTTGGCTGATTTCCTCTCTAATTCTGACAATTTTATTGCTAAAGAAGCTCATAAAGTCTTCACTACTGAGAGCTGCAGGGATGCACGGCTCAACAGAGTTGTGGCTCTTTGTCAGCCTGGCTACAGTGCTGAACAGAAAACGTGGGTTATTTTTATTATCCTCTATTAACACTGAATAATAGGCTGTTCTAGCTTTGCGAAGCGCTTTTTTATACACTATTAGACTATCTTTCCATGCATAATAAATATCTACAGACCTACTAGAGTACCACTTTCTTTCCATTTTACGCACTTTCTGTTTTAACATACGAATATGTGAGTTAAACCAGGGAGTTAAGCTCCTATGGTTAGAGACCCTCTTTCTCAAAGGAGCAACAACATCTAAAGCTGAGTGCAACACATCTGCAGTGCTACCGACAAGGAAATCAATGTCAGCAGGGATAGAACCGAGGTCACAGCCCTCAACTGCTTCACTGTGTTCCACTGTAAGAAGATGAAGAGCAATGGCCTCCTTACATTATGAAGCAAGTTGGTTTCTACAAGCACACATGACATTATTTTAAATTACTTTCTTCTCTTTCTTCCTTAAAGACAAAACTAGGACAACTAAACAAGTTTAGAGCACAGCTCACGTTGACATGTGCACACCTCCTCTCCTGGGACATCAGACTACATGTATTCACATCATACAAAATTCATGTAGGGAACAACATAATGACAATCCACCCCAAGCTGCCTGCTATACCCAGATAACAGGGTTTGATCAAGCAGTTTGTTTGTTTAATCCAAGTGCGTGCTCAGATCGTGCTCAGAGGAGCAACCAGCAGCTTTTGTCATTTTTGATTTTGTTGTTCGAGTCAACATGATAAACAGTTTAATTGTCTGTAGATGTCTGTAAATGTCTGTAAATGTCTGCCGGCAGCTCTGCAGATATTTTGTCAGGGATTTGGGGAGCAATGATTGACATGCGACGGGCGTGTTTCTCTTCAACTTGCTGAGCAATCTGGCTGCAGAAAATGAGAGTTAATTCATTATCATGTAAGACAGGGGAAAAAAACCTTCAAATGTCAGAGTCTAGCAATATCTAGTTTATGTTTCCAGCATAGAAAGTGAGCGGTGGTCAAAGTGTGTTTAGTTGTGTTGGTTTTGTCTTACAGGATGGAAGCAAAGACAGAAACAGAAATTAGAAGAAATGTCAAGTTCAGTGTTCACAGATCACATGATGCAGCTTCAGGTTTTCACAGTTTTTTCTTGTTCTTTGTTTCTGTTTAACTGTTTTTTCTTTCCACAAAGAATTTGTGGTGAGGTGAGATTTGATGATGAAGATGGGACACACTTTGTTCTCTGAGTTATTCTGTGAGTATGTCATGATAACTTCTTCTGCTTAGATCATACAAACAGAGAAACTTGTTAACAGAGAGCAGTGAGAGACTCATTTGAAAAAAGTGTTGACAACTGGAAAGAGGAAACTTGATTTTTTTCAACATGCAATAAGACTATTTCTTTTTTGTCTTGTTTTTAAAAGATTTTACATTGTTTATTTAGCTGATTATAATTTTTAAACATGAAACATCAAACAGTAAGTGATTTTTTTTAAATTACATGTTTGAGAGTTTTAAAGGGTTATTAAACTCCAAAATCAAAATCTTTCCTGCAGTGCTGTATATGCTATTCTACACCGGACATGCTCAAGGTAAAGTTTTTGTTTTGTTTTTTTTTTAACAATCTTATTAAATCTCAACTTGCTATTTTGCAATAAGACATGTCCTTTGACTCTGTCTTTTATTTTAAATTGACCATATAGGTGTTGACAACTGGAAAGAGGAAAGTTTTGTTTTTTATCAACATATAAACACTCTAGAATCTAGACGATTGTTTCTTTGTTCTTTTTTTTTAATTCATCTGTAGATTATAAGTTCCAGTTGTTTATGTCATACACTGAACAGTTGCACTTTTCTACACTGGACATTCTCAAGGTAATATGTTTGGCTGCCTTCTCTCTTTTTATATTAACTTCGACTTTCTGATGTTGACTGATGTTCTTAGATTCTAAAAATATTGTTTTATTTATACAGATTGTATGTTTGTGTTGTTCTAGATGTTGTTCTGACTATTGAACCCAGTTGGTCGACTTTTATTCCTGGAGAGTTTGTTACCTTCACATGTGACATGAAGGAAGGAACAAACGATGACTGGGAATATAAAATCATCAAGGATGGTCAGGATGTTACTGGTTACGTTTCAAACCAACACTACACATCATATCAACTGTCACCTGATGACAGTGGTGAATATCAGTGTCGTGGTGAACATAGATCCTCACATGTAACACGGGACAGTAATATTGTCTCTTTAACTGTATCAGGTGAGTCCTCAGAGCTTTTTCTCCATGAATAAGTTTGTTATGATTGTTCGAGTTAAGTTTTTCAGTTAACATCATTTTACATGCTCATAACTTCCATTGCAAAATTAAAAAAATTAACCTCACCTAAAAAAAATAACAAAAAACAACAAATTCATACATTCTTAATATACTAAAACCTTTTTCCAATGTCATAATACCATTGTTCCAAAAACAACTTGCAATTTATGTTTTATGTTTTTGAATTAACATAATTTTGTTGGTAAAACTGTATAAACTTCATGTGACAACTCTGTGAAGTGTTCAGTCCTCACAAATGTTTCTCAGCTGTCAAACGCAGCTTGAGTTTAAACTCAAATATTTAAGTTCATATGTGACATAAAGGAATAAAACTCATATTTGGTGTCACATATTTTTTTAATTAAAAAATGTTCATATTTTAAAGAGAATAGCTGTCATATAGTAGTCAAAGATAAAAATAAACAAGTGAACAAAGAAGTAAATGGATTAATTAACTTCATATGTTATGTCTTTTAATTATTATTTTTAATTAAAACAAACATTTACACTTTTTAAAATGACTTGCTGCTGTCATATTGGAATGAAAAACAAACCCTCTTAGTTCATATTTAAAATTTTCTATTTCTAATTTACATCTTTTTATTTTTATTAAAAGCAAACAGACCCAAAGCCAGACTGGTTCAAGAGTCAAAAACCACACCAGTAGGAGGAAATGTGACTCTGAGCTGCTCTGTGGAGAACTGCCCACATTAAATACACTTTATGGCCAAAAGTACTGGCTCACCTGCCTCGACACCAATATGAGCAAAGTCCCACGCTTGTGCAAAGCTTCTGAACTCCTGTGAGCTATAACAAGGTCCATTGTCGCTAATGACGGTTTGAGATATGCCAAACCTAGTGAACATAGCCTTTAGCTTGGTGATAACAGTAGATGAGGTCAGCTTAGTGATGTTCTCCACTTCGAAGTATCTACTGTAGTAGTCAACAGCTACAATGTAGTCGGTTGTTCCAGGCGAATAGATCTGTAGTGATCGTCTGCCATGGTCGTGCAGGAATAGGGTTAGAATGCAACGCTTCTTTCTGAGTTTAGTGACGCCTCTCTAAGCAGATATTGCATGACCCAACTAGTGTCTCTATTTGTTTTCCCATTCCTAGCCAGACCAAACGTCTCTCGCTCTCTGCTTGGATTTGTCCATTCCCAAATGTCCCGTGTGGTGCGTAATAGTATATCTGCTTCGAGGGAATGAGGGATGATTATTTTCTCTCCTTTTAGCAGGATTCCATCTGCCTCCAAAATCTCAGCTCTGTAGTTCCAATATTCAGTAATGGTGGCTGGGCATTGTTTGTTTGACTCGGGCCATTCTGATTGGATAATCTTCCTCAGTGTCGACAGTTGATCATCTTGTGCTGTGGCAGCTCTGATTTCAGCCATTTTTCTGTCACTCACTGGCACGTTGTTGATCACACTGTGAATCTGAGAATCCATGCCTTCACACAGGGTACTGTTGTTGCATTCAATTGGCTTTCTGGACAAGGTGTCCGCAACAAGAATCTGTTTCCGGGGCTTGAGTGTGATGTCGATATTGTATCTTTGGAGTTGTAATATCATGTGCTGTAGTCGAGATTGTGCAGCCACAAGTGGTTTTCGTATGATTGATTCCAATGGTTTGTGGTCAAACTCGACAATTACCTGTCTACCATACAGGTATTGGTGAAACCGCTTACACCCAAAGAACACTGCAAACAGCTCTTTCTCTATCTGAGCGTAGTTCTTCTCAGTGTCATTGAGAGCTTTGGATGCGTATGCGATTGGCCCTTCATCCTGCAGTAGGACTGCTCCTTAACCACATTTGGATGCGTCGACCTGTAGTTTCACATCCTTGGTGTGATCAAAGTATGCAAGCACAGGGCCCGGTTCCTATGTCAGCAAGTCTTTCACGTGTTGGAAAGCAACGTCGTGTTTTGAATCCCATACAAACTCACTGTTCTCCTTCAGTAGTTGACGTAATGGACCTGTTGCCTGTGAGAGTCTTGGCGCGAACTTGGATAGGTATGTGACCATGCTCAATATGGTCTCCAGCTCGGACCTGTTGTAAGGGTGTGACTTTGTCAGGGTCGGGTTGGATGCCTTCTCGTGTCAGCTTATGTCCGAAATACCTCACTTCAGGCACACAGAAGACACTTTTAGGCTTTTTCGGCTTTACTCCGTTGCCTTGGTTTTGTCCAGTACAGCACGCAGGTTGTCATTGTGTTCCTTTTCTGTGCGAAACCAAGATTTCATCCACAATGGTAGCAACGCCTGTGAGTCCCTCATACGCTTCAGACATTCTCCGCTGGAACTCATACTGAGCCGAAATCATTCCAAAGGGAAGTCTTTTGAAGCGATATCACCCGTTTATGGTATTGAAAGAGGTTAACATGGACGATTTCTCATTGAGTTTTATTGTCCAGTATCCTGATCTAACGTCTAGTACACTGAAGTACCAGGCTCACGCTAGTGTCGGTGTAATGTCATCCAGGGTAGGCAGAGGGTAATGGGGTCTCTGGATAGATTTGTTCAGTGGTTGGGGTCTAGACACACTCTGAGTTTCTGTGTTTTGGGCTTTTCGACCACCACTAGTGCGTTTACCCATTCGGTTGGTTTGGTGACCTTTACACTGATGATGTTAAAATCCAGCGAGTTTCTGTAGCCAGTTGTTTGTATCTGCATGTCAGCCTGCAGACTCCCTCTGTCTTCAGTGCATGTTCACTAAATGCTATGAGCTTGCTGTCTGCTGGGCTTAGAGGTACATTTCTGAATGTCTGGTGAAATATGTTGGCTGGTATGATGTTAGCCTGAGCACCAGTGTCCACTTTAAAGCTCAGTTTGCGTCTTTCTTTTCCAAGCTTTACCTCTGCATAGGCCTGTTCTTTGTCTGTGTCTTTGTAACACGCAGTAATCGAGTCAATAAACAGCTCTTCCAAATGCTGCATATCATCTGTGACTGTGTGCACCTTTCGGGGTTTGTATTCTTTGTGCTGTATGCGCGTCTTGCACATCTTTGCAAAGTGATTTGGTTTCTTACATTTGTTGCACTGGCGTCCCTTTGCTGGACAATCCTCCTTGTGGCTGTGTTGTCTTCCAACTCATGAGGATTGTTTTCTTGGCTATGAGAAGGGCAACAGCGAGGATTCTGTTGGAGCTGTTATTCAGTGTAATAATAGACAAGTCTCCCAGTGGACAGAATGAGGCTGATGGTGGGATGTGGCAGTCCGGAAGTTGGAAGACAGTCAGGGATTTTGTGCCAGAGTGTTTTGACTGACGTACAGTCCCATACAGGAATTTTTTTTGTGTCTTTAAAACCCAATTACATTTTTCCCCAGTAAAGTACAGTCTGTGAATTACTTTGTATTATATGAATTGTAAATTTGCATTGGTATAATATATATAATATATTTTGGGGGCCAGAAATCAGCATCGGGGGTGAACTATGGATCCTGTTCCCACAACGTTATTCTCTTTTTATATTAAAGATGTAGGCAGCAGGCAGTGCTCAGGTTCACTTGTATGCTGATGATGTTGTTTATTTGGTCCGTCTCTTCACTCTGCAGCATCCTCCCTTCAGATTAACCTCTCTTCTGTTGAGCAATTCTTTCACAATCTCACCTTAATACTAATACAATATATTTGCAGGGTCACTTTTTTTCTTTGTATAACTCAAAATCATCCACCTGTGAATTTACTGATATTTTACCTATTTGTACTTTTGTGGATTCTTGTGATTATTGTAAGAAGTGTGCATCATGAACCAGAGGAGGGCGCTGTTTACACTCATGTGATGACAGGAGCTGCAGGTAGAGTCAGTTAACAGTCAGCAGAGGTAAGATCTTAAGCCCAAGCCCAAGCCCGACCCGACCCTGACCCGAATTTCGGGCCAGGTCGGGCCTAAAATGTCATGCATTACGTTCGGGTCGGGTCGGGCCGGGCTTCTATCTCGCTGACTTTTTTAAAATAAATATATGTTTATAAAAATGTATACTAAAACGATGTGTGTAATGTGGATACTAAACTAAGGAATACTTGTTATAAAATAAATAATTTGCATAAAACAGAGAAGGCGCTGTAAGGTAATTGCTATTTAACTACTATACGAGCGCAGAGCCAGAGCGTACTCCGCGCACGTGAACGCCTCTTAATAATCTTCCACTCCACAAGTCCGCATCTATTTTGACTTGGTATCCCTGATTATGGAGCAGCAAGAAGTCAAGGATAAACTAAAGACAGGGGAACTTAAAAGGCAAACACACACCGGGAAGAGTGAGGTGTGGAAAAGCTTCAAATTGATAATGTAAAATGCTCCAGAAACTTGCGTTGGCTTCGCTGAATGTCGTCAATGTGGCGATTTTTTTAACATAAACACTGAATCATCACTTTTTTTTCAAAAACGTTTTTACTATGCTATCATATGTAAACACTCGCCCTCTAGTGGTCACAAAGCAGCCGGACATGTTTTTATGTTTCTGTGGTTTTTCATCTTAAACAGAAGAAAACACAGTTACAAGAGCCTGGTCTGGTGCTGATTTATAATATTTGATGAAGACCAAGAGACTGGTACTCGAGTACCGGCTCGAGTACACCCCTGTTTTTTAGAAGTGATTGATTTTATGATGAAGACAAGAGAGAGCAGAGCAGTTGAGGAGTGAGATCATACAGGCAGTAAAAAAGCCAGAGAGGTGAAGAAGAGGAGAGTAGAAGAAGGACAGAGGTCCCTCAGTTCACCAGTCTGCAGCTGTTGTCACACAACTGAAGAACAAGCTGAGAGCGTGACCAGTCAAGTTTATCAATTATACAAAGTACTGGCAGCAATCAATAAAGCAAACGACTGCTTTTGTAATCGCTGACTGATTTTTAAAAACCTGACAACATCTTTTAGTTAGTGGATGGAGTCTAAACTGTGTGTTAATTGGTGATTATCCCTCAATGCTTCAAGATCCTGACATCACCTCTGATGAGACCGGCTGACCCACGAATCACTGAATGATTCAATTAAAGTTAAAAAGAAATGTTTATTCAAATAAATGTTTTATTCTCCAGGAGGAAGAACATTTGTGAAGAGTTTTCTAATGCAACAGGAACAAGTGAGAGAGGGTAGAAATTTATCCTCTCATGATGACTTGACCAAACTGTTTCTGTTTTAACTTCTTTCCTCACTTCCTGTGAATGAGGTCACGACCACTTAGAAAAAAGAAATTCACCATAATGTTCAGAAAAGTATCACTTCCACACTGAAATAAAGCAATAATTTACATTAATGAAGTTTTGATCTGAACTTTAGTTTTCTCATCTTTGATAAACTAAATAAAATACAAATTACACCTACATCCATGTTTAAGATGTTTTTGGTCTTTTGTTAGTGCAGTAAATACAGGAACCACGGCAACCACTTTCATCTATCTATCTATCTATCTATCTATCTATCTATCTATCTATCTATCTATCTATCTATCTATCTATCTATCTATCTATCTATCTATCTATCTATCTATCTATCTATCTATCTATCTATCTATCTATCTATCTATCTATCTATCTATCTATCTATCTATCTATCTATCTATCTCTCTATCTATCTATCTATATACATAAATATACTTCTGCTAAAGAAGATCTGCATGTTGCTGCTCAAACAGCAACCATCTAACTTCCAGGTTGAGGAAAATGCAGAAGTAAAAGAGTTTCAGTTTCTCGCCCCGCATGTTGGAGCTCGACACAAACGTTAGTCTCCTTTGGGTCAGGACTATAGTTGGAAACCTCTGATCCAAACTCTGCAGGACACTGGTCCTCAAAGATCAACTGTGGACCCTCCTGAACCAGAACATGCAGGACACTGGTCCTCAATGATCAACTGTGGACCCTCCTGAACCAGAACATGCAGGACACTGGTCCTCAAAGATCAACTGTGAACCCTCCTGAACCAGAACATGCAGGACACTGGTCCTCAAAGATCAACTGTGGACCCTCATGAACCAGAACATGCAGGACACTGGTCCTCAAAGATCAACTGTGGACCCTCCTGATCCAGAACATGCAGGACACTGGCCCTCAATGATCAACTGTGGACCCTCCTGAACCAGAACATGCAGGACACTGGTCCTCAAAGATCAACTGTGGACCCTCCTGATCCAGAACATGCAGGACACTGGCCCTTAAGGACCCTGAATAAAGTCTTAGAAACAAGAAAAACAAAGTGTATAAACTGCATCCTTCCTCATTCACATCATCACTCTATTTCTGTTTCTCTCAACCTCCATCACTTCCTGTGGTTGATGTCATGATCACACTTAAAAAGAAGAGTTTCACCTGAATGAACAGAGAAGTACATCGTTCCTGCATCGAGGTGATGAGATACTTTACGTCATTGAAGCTCAGTTTTGGGATATAAACTTGATAAAGATCAGATTTTCTGTTGGTGGAGGTGGATCAACGACTCACCGTGCAGCGTTGAAATCAGTGAGTATGATGAGGAGATCTCGCGAGATGAACCTGTGATCGCGAGACCAAACGAGACCTAGTGCGACATCAAACGTGATAGCCGGTTACTGTTAGATTCAAACTCTTAAACAAATTTAACAACTGTCTTCTTCGAAAATATAATTTCATTAAAAAATATCCGAGCGGATACTGGATTACTTCACCCTGGAAGAACTTGAAAACTTTATCGACGCGTTCAACAACACGTTTTGTGCCGCGGAGGACGCCGAGTCAGCGAGCCATATGGAGAAAATCAAGCCTACGCCAAGTAAGAGGACCAGACAGTCCGAGTCCACACATAGCTCTCCGAGACACTCATCCAGCTCAGAGGTGAGTGACATTCTCATTTCAATTAATGAAAAACTGTCCGGACTGGACACTAGGATGGCGCTTGTCGAGCTATTGCATAAAGAATTCCAGCAGCTACGCGAAAGTCTGGAATTCAGCCAAAACCAAATTGCTGCGCTGACTACAGAAAACATTTCTCTCCGAAAATCCGTGACATCGATGTCATCCCAGCTGGCGGTCGTTACGAGAGAAAATAAAGAAATAAAAGAAGCGATGCTTGACTTACAATCGCGCAGCATGAGGGACAATCTGGTGTTTTCTGGAATCCCGGAGCAAACAAGAGAGGACAACCCTGAGCAGCTGATCAAAGAATTTATGATGAAACAACTAAAAATCCCAGCAGACACTGTGAAAGACATTTCGTTTCACAGAGTCCATCGTATCGGGCGTAAAAACCCGGAAAACAAACGTCCACGTCCGATCGTAGCCAAATTCGAACACTTTAAACAAAAACAGCAGGTGCAACGCCAGGGGAAGAACCTGAGAGGGACCGATTACGGCATGAACGATCAATTCCCATGGGAGATTTTGAACAGAAGGAAGGTTCTGTTCCAGATCAGGAAGCAGTTCATCAAAGAAGGGAAAAAGGCGGTAGTCGCGGTGGATAAACTGTACATTAACGGTCAGATGTTTCGTGACCAGAATATCACTCCCTGGCTCTTTTAAACAACCAATAACTCATCATCATTGGCTACACAAACTATCTGCACTTATAAATATGCACCCTGGTCTCCAAATTGAAAATGTATATTCTGTCACTTTGGTATGTTTGTTTGATTGTTTTGTTGTATCTTCTGTCTTCTCTATGTCTTTCTGTTTTCCTTACTTCACATCTTTTCTCTGTCCTTTTCACTTATAGTTTCTTTCAAGTTAAGAAAAGGGGGAGGAAAACATCCATTACACACACAATCTGTTCTGAATATCTGACTAAATGTTCATACAAGCGGATTCTCAGGCTTTCCTATGCAGCTCCAATATTCAAACAGGAAGTAGACAATAAAACACAAACAATATGAATTCAGTAAACTTTGTAAGCTGGAACATCCGTGGAATTAAATCAAACATAAAAAGAACAAAAATATTCGACTATATAAATAAATTGCAGGCTGACATATGTCTGTTACAAGAAACACATACTTCAAAAACTGACTTGCAGAAATTAATGACTCCACAATTTAATCACATATATACTGCTGATTTTAACTCAAGGCAAAGAGGAGTAGCAATTTTAATTCACAAAAAAATTTTCTTTATTCATAATGACACGGTTGAAGATCCTGAGGGGAGATTCATAATTATTAATATTACAATTGACAACAATCCAATAACAATAGCCAGTATTTATGGCCCAAACAAAGACGACTCATCGTTTTTTCATTCTTTCTTTACAGCGATTTCTAATTTCTCCGACTCACCAATAATCATAGGTGGAGATTTTAATACTGTTCTTAATCCGGCACTAGATAAATCTAATAACTGTAGTAAAACATATAACTATCAGTCTTCAGAAACAATCAAACAGTTCATGGCAGACTATGGTCTTGGAGATGGTTGGAGGCTGAAACACCCTAATGATAAAGAATTCTCTTACTTCTCACAAGTCCATCAATCTTACTCACGAATCGACTATTACCTTATTAGTAATTCCCTGATTTCCAAAGTGAGTAATATTGAAATACATCCTATTATTATTAGTGATCATGCTCCGATCACTCTGACCTGGACTAAAAGTACACCTATTAAAACCAGCAACAGGTGGCGACTTAACACATCGCTGCTTGAAGACCCTGACTTTGACGACTATATTAAGAGAAACTGGACATCCTTCCTTGAAATAAATGATTCACCAGAAATATCCCCATCACTTCTTTGGGAAACGGGCAAAGCTGTGCTGAGAGGACAGATTATTTCATATTTCTCCCATAAGAAAAAGAAGGAAGAGCATGAACAAAGAAACTTGGAAAAGAAGATAAAAGAGTTAGAAATTAATAATGCTAATAACCCAACTCCTCAGACTCATTCTGAACTGCAAAAATATAAACTGCAGTTGAATGAATACCTAAATAAAAAAAGTAGATTCCTCATCCAAAGACTCAGACATGAACAATTTGAATTTGGTAATAAATCGGGCAAATATCTGGCCAGTCAGATTAAGAAAAACAAGGAAAAATCCACAATCTCCACAGTTGTTAACTCAACGGGAGACATCGTTCAAGACCCTGAAGAAATCAACAAGGAATTTATGAATTTCTACAGAAAGCTGTATTCATCTGCAAACAAATCAGACATATCAGAGATTAACAAATTTCTCAACAATATCAACCTACCAAACCTCACAGAAGATCAGGCTGGAGAACTTGATGTACCTCTAACTCCAACAGAGATCCATAAAGCTCTTCAACTAATGCCTAATAACAAATCACCGGGTCCAGACGGCTTCCCGGCAGAATTTTATAAACACTTTTGGAACATTCTAGCACCCATATTTACAAGATTAATAGCAGAAATTAAGGAAAAATCCAAGCTCTCCATGGAGATGAATACAGCGATGATTACTTTAATATTAAAACCTGGAAAAGATCCCACTCTTCCAGCAAGCTACCGCCCGTTATCCCTAATTAATTCAGACACAAAAATAATCAGTAAAGCTCTAGCGCTACGAATTGAAAAAGTAACTCCACTTATCATTCATCCAGACCAAACAGACTTCATTAAAGGAAGACACTCCGCCAATAACCTACGGAGACTATTTAATCTGATTCACTACTCATCACAAATAGATACACCAACAGCCATTTTCTCATTGGATGCAGAAAAAGCATTTGTTAAAGTTAATTGGGAATTCTTATTCCAAACACTTAAAAAATTCGGCTTTGGTGAATCATTTATTCATTGGATCAAGATTCTTTACACATCACCGATGGCAACAGTCACCACAAATGGATTAATATCACAGCGGTTCACTCTACACAGGGGTACAAGGCAAGGATGTCCACTCTCTCCATCCCTATTTGCCATCTTTATAGAACCTCTGGCAGCAGCCATACGACAAGACAGCACAATTTCAGGAATCGGAACAGGAGATACAACCCATAAGATTAGCTTATATGCTGATGACATCCTCTTATATCTACAAAACCCATCATCATCAATTCCTGATACTGTCAACCTTATTAATCATTTCTCTAAGATCTCTGACTACACTATTAACTGGTCTAAATCCACCATACTACCACTGAACTCTAACAGCTGGGATGTGGCAACTGTCACTGGACCATTCTCAATCACCACTGGCAACATAAAATACCTGGGAATTAACATTCCCCCTAAGCTGTCAGAGTTAATTGGCCTTAATTATAATCCACTCCTGAAAACGATTGAAGAAAATCTAAAACGTTGGATGAATTTACCAATAAATCTGGTTGAAAAAAAAATTGGTAGAATTGCTACAGTCAAAATGACCATACTTCCCATGGTAAATTATCTCTTTTCAATGATTCCCAGCAAGCCTCCAACCCTCTGGTTCAAATCTTTAGATTCAATAATTACACATTATTACTGGAAAAATAAAAAGGCCAGAATTAAACTATCAACATTACAAAAAAATAAATTAAATGGTGGTCTGGAGGCCCCAAACCTCCAGCATTACTATCTTGCAAATAAACTCCAGTATGTTTATAAATGGATCAAACCAAACGAATCAGATTGTTCTTGGATAGGGCTAGAACAATTTTTTTGTAAAGGAATCAATATCTCTGATTTGCCATTTATAAGCCGCACTATTACCAGACACCCCTGCTTCAAAAACCCAATCATTGCCTCAACTCTGACGGCCTGGTGGGACTTTCACCAAATGACTAATACCGCGGTATCACCAAGTACATACACTCCTATTTGGAATAATCCGGATTTTTTGATGAACAGGAAACCATTAAAAGGGCATTACGCATCTTAAAGATATCTATGAAAACAACACTCTGGTTTCTTTCTCTCACCTCGTACAGAAGTATAGCATTGGAGGAAATCAATTTCCAGAATATCTTCAAATTAAATCTATTGTTCAAACAAAACTTAATAGTAAAACACCTAACCTTAACCTTCCGCCACTGGTACTAGATTTAACCCAAATTACTAGTCAACAGAAAATTTTATCCAAAATTTATAAGTTAATTGCAACAAATAAGACAACAATGTCCATTCCATCAATTACATGGGAAAAAGATTTAGAGGTTACCTACAATGCTGACTTCTGGACCCAAATCTGTAAAAATATATTTATGTCTACCGCTAATGTGAATCTACAACTAATACAATATAAAGTAATTCACAGAGCTCACTATACGGGGGAAAGAATGTTTAAAATGGGCTTTAAAGATACAAAAATTTGTACACAGTGTACACAAAATGTGATGGACACATACTTGCATGCAATCTGGGATTGTGACCCAGTCAAAATATTCTGGCACAGTATCACTGACACCCTCTCCCAACGTCTTGATTGCTGCATCCCGCTGTTACCCTCACTCTGCCTCTTGGGAGATTTTTCTACTCTATCACTGGATAATAGTTCCAACAGAATCCTTTCTATTGCCCTAATCATCGCCAAGAAAACAATCCTCATGAACTGGAAAACCAAAAACTCCATCAATGTCATCCTCTGGGAAAACTTACTAACAGATTTTATTTCAATGGAACAACTATCAGCCTCAATCAAAAGACAAACTATAAAGTTTGACCAAGTATGGAAAAAATTTATTTTATCCTTGAATTCAAGACACACAAATCTTCCCTCAAATGATCCTCGATAAATAATCGGATTTTGGACTAACTAAAAGGACTAATTCATAAATAAACAATCGCCCCAACTCCCAGCTTACTCCTCATTACCCTTGACTAGAAATTGGCAGGTTGACTATTAGCCTGGAAATCTGCTGAACTACTACCAAAAGTAGGGGGGGTGGCACAAAAAAAAAAAAAAAAAAAAAAAAAAGAGCCCTTGGTGATTGTTATTGTTATTGCTGTCGTGCTCTGGTCTTCCTGCCTTGATAGTCTAGGTTTTTTTTTTTTTTTTTTTTTTTTATTTCCCCCCATTATTTCTATCTATGCGGGCGGGGTGGCATGCGCTGGGGGGTCCAGCGTGCGGTCGACTTCCGGGGGTGGCGCAGGGACGGGGA
>CM026212.1:25510601-25600601 GCA_014839995.1 Xenentodon cancila
CTACTTACTGATGCACATGTATCTTACATACATAATGCTTCGAGGTCAAAACACGGATCATTGCTGGGTGTATGTATACGGGTGTGTGTGTGTGTGTGTGTGTGTGTGTGCGCATTGTGCATTGAGGTACAAATTGAGTTGCTCTGTTTACAATGTATAAAGAATATGCAATAGATAACAGCATACATGTCCACATATGTATGTGTATGTATGTATGTAGGTATTATATATGACTATTCAATACGGCCTCCAGCACCCCCCCAACGCTCAAACGATCAGAAATGTGATTGTAAATAGAAAACTCCTCCTCCTTTTTCCTCTATTTTCTTTTTTTTTTTTTTTTTTTTTTTTGCTTATAACGCTTGATTGTCTTGTGTCCACCTTTTACCCCTTAAACAACACATTATAAACTCCTTGGCAAATACTACAACACAGACACCAAACTGCACCACCACTGTCTTATCTCTCTCTTCTGCTCTCTTTCTCTCCACTTTCCACACCCGGTGACTATAGCCCTCCTCTGCAGAACATTTACACCCCTCTCTTCGACTCTCCCTGTCCTCTTATCTTGTTTGATTTCTCCAGGGATCAATAAAAATATAAGTTTGACTGTTACGAGGGCTGGTGAAGGTAGCACACTTGCACACACTCACCCACACACACAAAACACCCTTGGTTACCAGATTAAAATGCATATATACAACTCCGGTTATACCAACATGGTATCAACCATAAATATATGTGCAAACAAGGGTTAAAAAAAAAAAAAAAAAAAAAAAAAAAAAAGAAATCAGTGAGTATGACAGCGATGAAGACGAGGAGAAGTCTTTATTGGTACTTTGTTTTGTTTTAGACTAAAATGTGTGTTTTTTTTTTTAATATCTTTCACCCCTCTGACTTTAATGCTGATATTCAGCAGCCTTAATAAATGCGTTTCTTTAAACGTAAAACTTACATCTGCTAAAAACTTTGTCTCAGGGAACTTTATAGAGAAAGTAAACAAGTTAAATTCAGGTACAATTTAATCATTGAATAAAATTAAATCACAGTAAAAACAGATTTAGTGTAATTATATTATGTTTCATCATATTCTTTTTTTTTCCTCTTGTTTGCTCATATATTAATGGTTGATACCAAATTGGTAGGACCCAAAAGATATATATAAATAAACTCGTTCTTCACCCTCCGTGGGTGGTGTCCCTTCTAAGGTCGGGTCCTCTACCAGAGGCCAGGGAGCTTGAGGGTTCTGCGCAGTATCTTTGCTGTTCCTAACACTGCACTTTTCTGGACTGAGATGTCTGAGCTTGTTCCGGGGATCTGCTGCAGCCACTCTTCCAGTTTGGGGGTTACTGCCCCGAGTGCTCCGATCACCACGGGCACCACTGTCACCTTCACCTTCCAGGCCTTCTCCAGCTCCTCTCTAAGCCCTTGGTATTTCTCAAGCTTCTTGTGTTCCTTTCGCCTGATGTTACCATCACTTGGTATTGCCACATCCACCACCACGGCTTTCCTCTGCCCTTTGTCTACCACCACGATGTCTGGTTGGTTTGCCATCACCATTCTGTCTGTCTGTATCTGGAAGTCCCACAGGAGCTTTGCTCTGTCATTTTCCACCACCTTGGGAGGTGTTTCCCATTTTGACCTTGGGGTTGTTAGACACATCATTTCACTTTATTTTATTTGTACAACTCAGATCATTTCAGTGAATGTATTTAATTAAATGTGATTATCAAAGATTATAAAAATGTTTCAGATTGTATGTTTGTGTTGTTCTAGATGTTGTTCTGACTATTGAACCCAGTTTTTATTTCTGGACCCCAGACTTTTATTTCTGGAGAGTTTGTTACCTTCACATGTGACATGAAGGAAGGAACAAACAATGACTGGAAATATAAAATCATCAAGAATGGTCACGATTTTATAAGTTACCACACAAAACAGAGCTACATATTAAATCCACTGGACACCTCTGACAGTGGTGAATATCAGTGTCGTGGTGAACATAGATCCTCAAATGTAACACGGGACAGTAATATTGTCTCTTTAACTGTTTCAGGTGAGACTTCAGAGTTTTTATCTGCATTAGTAAGTTAATTATGATTAAAATCATGTTTGAGTCTTGTTCATATGTTCATATTACTTTTTTGGTTTTAACTACAAATTGTATGTATATTATTGTATGTAATTGTATTTTTTATTTCAGTCAGTTATTGATTTTTTAAAAAACCTGGAACATCAAACATTGAGCAATAAGTCTGTAATTGTCACTCAGAATTATTTTATATGATCATGATTTTGATTTCAAACTTAAAATGAGTCTCAAATAAACTAAAAATAAACTAAATAAATGTTTGATGTATCTGTATCAAAATCAAAACTGAACAATTATACTAGAAGTGTTACATTGAGGTTTTAATGTCATTGTTATAAATAAAACTCATAATTTTTGTGTTTTGGTTTTAACTAACTTATTTTTGGGGTTAATAATCTAAACTTCATGTGACAACTCTGTGAAGTCTTCAGTCCTCACAAATGTCTCTCAGCTGTCAAACGCAGCTCGAGTTTTAACTCAAATGTTTAACTTCATAATTGACATAAAGAAATAAAACTCATATTTGATGTCTTATTTTTAATTAACATTTCTTTACACTTCTTACATTTCTTTTTAAAGTGATGCATTGCTGTCATATTGTCATATATGTGTGAATAACTCTTACCTCATATTTTACTTTTAATATTTATAATTATCATATATATTTTTGTTTTTAATAACAGCACCACCACACCAGTAGGAGGAAGTGTGACTTTGAGCTGCTCTGTGGAGAACTCTGATGTAAATAAAGTTATCAGAGTCTCACAAGGAGGCATCTACAGGTGCAGAGGATCAAGAGGAGAATCAGCCGTCTACACTGATATAAGTGATGATATCACCTGTGAGATAACCTGTAAGTTCTTTAATTTTGTTTAAAATATGAATATTTTCAGAAATTGTGAAAATGTGACATTTTCTTTCTTCATTTCATGTTTCTTTAAATCTGCTGGAAACAGTTACAAACAAGGTTGTTGTGGTGCGACGACCCGACTGGCCTCAGATATTCAGGGGTGAGAGGATCACTCTGACATGTGAGGTTCAGGGAGGTGAAACCACTGAGTGGACGTACGGATGGAGAAGATCTGGTTCATATACACACTGGTCAGATGAGAAAACCTGGACTTTCACTGCTTCTGAGTCCAGCAGTGGAGATTACACATGTAAGACCGGACGCAGAGATGATCCGTATTCTTCAACAGAGACGAGTGAAGCCGTCAGATTGTCACTATCACGTAAGTCATGTTTGTTGATGTTCAGTCCAACTTCTAAATTGTATAAACATGTTCATTTTTACATATCTCACTAATTCCTTCTTTTTCTCTCAACTATAATAATTAAAGTGATTAATGCTTCATATATTAAAATTAGTGAAAGTAGACTTTTTTTAAATAGTTAATATAATTTCTTATTATATTAAGACTTCATAATCTTTCGTTTCAATATGTCCTGTTGATTCTTGTCAGCATTTGCACTTCTGCATTTTGGATCAGCTGGAGGATATTCGGAGAATTGTTTGGACATCCAGCTAATCAAACATAACTGTAATCTAGTCTAGAAGACACAGATGTGTGAATTCATTATTCAGCGTCACTCTGAGAGAGGAAGCTCCCAATCTTTGTGATATTACAGAGGTGGAAAAACAAGGTTTTAAAAACCTGATTAATACGCTGTTTAAATGACAAGTCCTGATCAACAATAACACCAAGGTTTGACACAGTTTTACTGGAGCCCATCGCAACACCATCTAATCCCTTCCTAAAGTGTTTGGGACCACAAACAACAACCTCTGTTTTATCTGAATTAAGGTGCAAAAAATGAATGGACATTCAGTCCTTTATTTCCTTAAGACACACCTGAAGTTTGTTTATTGGTTCTGTTTCATCTGGGCTCATAGACAAGTACAGCTGCGTATCATCAGCATAGCAATGAAAATGAATGCTGTGGTTCCAGACAAAACTTCCCAAGGCCCTAATGTATAAGCTGAGCAAGATTGGCCCTAGCACTGAACCGTGCGGGACACCATAGCAGACCCTTGTCCATACTGAAGAAACCTCATGAACATGAACAAACTGGGATCTATCAGAAAAATATGATTTCAGTCAGAGTCAGAGTCAGAGTCAAGTTTATTGTCAATTCTACCACATGTGAGATACATACAGAGAATCGAAATTGCGTTACCCTCAAACCCTCGGTGCTACACAATAAATACATTTTAAACACAAAGTGCAGGTTAAAAAGAGACAAGAAACAAGTTGTGACATGACAACAACAGTTTTTCGGTTTGTTTAAAGTGACATGGTGCAAAGCAAGCGGTCCAGTTCTGCCAAAATACAGATACTGAGATCAGAGTGAGTGAGGGGGGGGCAAGGCGGGAAACGGTGGAAGAGAAGGGAGAGTGTTAAGTGTCCTGACAGCCTGGTGGACGAAGCTGTCCTTCAGTCGGCTGGTTCTGGCTCGGAGGGTCCGCAGCCTCCTCCCTGAAGGCAGCAGACTGAAGAGGCTGTGTGACGGGTGGGTGGGGTCTCTCACAATGCTGAGGGCTTTGCGAGTCAGACGGCTGCTGTAAATGTCCTGAAGTGAGGGGAGAGAGACACCAACGATCTTCTCAGCTGCTCTCACGACGCGTTGGAGAGATTTGCGGCAGGTTGCGGTGCAGGATCCGTACCACACGGTGATGCAGCTGGTCAGGATGCTCTCGATGGTGCCTCTGTAGAAGGTGTACCTGATGGGGGCCGGGGCTCTGGCTCTTCGCAGTTTGCGGAGGAAGTAGAGGCGCTGCTGTGCCTTCTTGGCGAGTGATGCGGTGTTAACAGTCCAGGAGAGGTCCTCTGAGATGTGGACACCCAGGAACTTGGTGCTGCTCACCCTCTCCACAGCAGCACCGTTGATGGTCAGAGGAGCATGCTGGGTGTGTTGTCTCCTGAAGTCAACAACAATCTCCTTGGTCTTCTCCACGTTCAGGGAGAGATTGTTGTCGCTGCACCACTCAGCCAGGCGGCTCACTTCGCTTCTGTAGTTTGACTCATCGTTGTTGTTGATGAGACCCACCACAGTCGTGTCGTCCGCAAACTTTACGAAGAGGTTGGAGCTGTGAATCGGTGTGCAGTCGTGGGTCAGCAGGGTGAAGAGGAGGGGGCTCAGCACACATCCCTGGGGGGCCCCTGTGCTCAGTGTGATGGTGCTGGATGTGTTGCTGCCGACCCGTACTGCCTGTGGTCTCCCAGTCAGGAAGTCCAACAGCCAGTTGCACATTGAGGTGCTGATCCCCAGCTGGTCCAGTTTGCGAACGAGCTGCTGGGGGATGATGGTGTTGAATGCTGAACTGAAGTCGATGAAAAGCATTCTTACATAAGCGTTTCTGGTGTCCATATGTGTGAGGGCTGTGTGGAGGGCAGTGGAGATGGCGTCGTCAGTGGACCGGTTGGAGCGATATGCGAACTGGTAGGGGTCCAGAGAGGGGGGGAGAGCAGCCTTGATGTGATGCATGACTAGCCGTTCAAAGCACTTCATGATGATGGGAGTCAGTGCGACTGGACGGTAGTCGTTGGAGCAGGAGGGAGATGACCGTTTTGGGACCGGACGGATGCTGGTGGCTTTGAAGCACGTGGGAACCACCGCCTGACTCAGTGACATGTTAAAGATGTCTGTGAAGACATCCGTGAGTTCTCCTGCACAGTCTCTCAGTACACGACCAGGTATGTTGTCAGGACCCGGAGCTTTGCGGGCGTTGATCCTGCTGAGGGATCTCCTCACAATGTCCGGTGACAGCGTCAGCACCTGGTCGCCGGGAGGGGGTGGTGCTTTCTGTGCGGCGATGGTGTTGTGTGCCTCGAAGCGGGCGAAGAATGTGTTCAGCTCATTCAGCAGGGATGTGCTGCTCTCACAGGTCTGCGGTGGGGGCTTGTAGTCCGTAATGGTCTGAATCCCTCGCCACAGGCTCCGTGTGTCCCTGCTGTTGCTGAAACGGCGGGCTATCCTCCTGGAGTACCGTCTCTTAGCCTCCCTGATGCCATGGGACAGGTTGGTCGTAGCTGTCTTTAGACCCACTTTGTCTCCAGCTCTGAAGGCAGCGTTCCGAGCCCTCAGGAGTCTGTGGACTACCTTTGTCATCCACGGCTTCTGGTTGGCTCTGACTTTGATGGTTCTGGAGTCTGTTACATCATCGATGCACTTGGCGATGTAGGCGGTAACAGACTCTGTGTACTCCTGGAGGTCTGTGGTGTTGTTGATGGTGGCAGCTTCTCTGAACATGCTCCAGTCTGTGGTGTTGAAGCAGTCTCGAAGTGCCTCTGTGGACCCCTCTGGCCACACCCGGACCTGCTTCCAGACTGGTCTGACAACTTTAACCAGTGGCCTGTATGCTGGCAGTAGCATGACAGTGATGTGGTCTGAGGCACCGAGGTGGGGGAGGGGGTGGGCTTTGTAGGCTGTCTTGTTGTTGGTGTAGACCTGGTCCAGAATGTTGTCTCCTCGCGTGGGGAACTTGATGTGGTGGTGAAGATTTGAAAAGATGGTCCTTGGGTCTGCGTGGTTGAAGTCCCCCGCCAGGATGAGGAAGGCCTCAGGGTGGGCTGTCTGCTGCTCGCTGATCCGCTGGTACAGCTCGGTCAGCGCCTCTCTCCTGGTGTTGGTGGAGGGGCTGGGGGGGATGTAAACAGCAGTGAGTAGTATGACCGAGTATTCGCGCGGTAGATAGAAAGGACGACATTTAATAATCATAAACTCCGCCAGGGGTGAGCAGTGTTTGCAGACCACCACAGCATCTCTACACCAAGCATCACGGAGGAAAACACAAAGGCCGCCGCCGCGGCCCTTACCTGCCTCGGTGTGTGCTCGGTCCGCCCGGTAGCAGGTCAGCTGGTCGAGCTGGATGGCGTGGTCCGGTATGCTGTCGTTGAGCCATGTTTCCGTGAACACAAAAACACAGCTCTCTCTCACGGTCCTCTCGGCGGAGCAGAGTAATCGGATGTGGTCCAGTTTGTTGTCCAGCGAACGAACGTTGGCCAACACGATGGAGGGAACCGTCGGTTTGTTCGGGTTCTCCGCCAGTCTCGTCCGGATACCGGCTCGCTTGCCCCTCTTCTGCTTCCTGTAGCGCCGCTTGTGGCGCTTCCATTGCGGCGGAGGTCGAGGCGCGGGGGTCGGCGGAAGTGGTGGTTTCCGGAGGATTCCGGAGGATTTAAACCAACCTAGAGCTGTCCATTTAATCCCATAATTTCCAAAAATATCTATGGAGGATAGAAATGTTCCATTAAAACTACCTTCAAAAATGATCAAATGTCTCCGACATCGTCTCCACCTGTCCTCACTGTGTCTCTATCGTGGCTGAGTCCTGGAGCCTCAGTGAATCTGAGCTGTGAGGTCAAACATCCATCTGCAGGATGGAGCTTCTACTGGTATAAAGCTCTTCCTCAACTATCAAACTTCTCCTACATCTATGAGCTGCTCCCTGGAAGCACCAACGGGACGTCACAGGACTCCTACATCATTGATGGACAGACACACACAGCAGGATATGCATGTAGAGCTAGACGAGGAGACCCAGTGATTTTCACTCTTTACAGTCAGACTAAGATGGTCTGGTCTGCAGGTCAGTTTCTGGACTTGTTTATGGTTTTCCCTCTCTCTCTTTTTTTTTTTTTTTTTTTTGCCCTTGTTTGCACATATAATAATGGTTGATACCAAGTTGGTAGGACCCAAAGTTATAAATATATATTTAGAACTTTGGGTCCTACCAACTTTCCCATTTTGACATTGAGGTTTCCAGCCCATACTCCACACAGATGTTTCTGTAGAGTATTCCCGCTACTTGGTTATGGCGTTCCATGTATGCTTTCCCTGCCAGCATCTTACACCCTGCAGTTATGTGCTGGATTGTTTCCGGTGCTTCTTTGCACAACCTACACCTTGGGTCTTGTCTGGTGTGGTATATCTGGGCCTCTATTGCTCTGGTGTTCAGAGCCTGCTCCTGTGCAGCCAGGATGAGTGCCTCTGTGCTGTCCTGTACGCCAGCTCTCTCTAGCCATTGGTAGGACTTCTTGAGATCAGCCACTTCAGTTATGGTTCGATGGTACATCCCGTGTAGGGGCTTGTCCTCCCATGATGCTTCCTCCTCCAGCACCTCTTCACCTTGCCATTGTCTGAGGCATTCACTGAGTACGTCATCCGTTTGGGCCTTGTCCTTGATGTACTCATGGAGCTTGGCAGTTTCGTCCCGGATAGTGGCTTTCACACTCTAGTCCTCGGCCTCCTTCCTTACGGCTTGCGTACAGTCTCAGTGTGCTGGATTTGGGGTGGAACCCACCATGCATGGTGAGGAGCTTCCTTGTCTTAACATCTGTGGTCTGTATCTCTTCCTTTGGCCACCTTGTTATTCCTGCAGGGTATCTGATCACTGGCAAGGCGTAGCTGTTTATTGCCCGGGACTTGTTCTTGCCATTGAGCTGGCTTCTTAGGACTTGCCTTACTCGCTGGAGGTATTTGGCTGTTGCCATTTTCCTTGTTGCCCCTTCGAGGTTACCATTTGCCTGTGGTATTCCAAGGTACTTGTAACTGTCCTCAATGTCTGCTATTGTTCCTTCTGGGACTGAGACCCCTTCTGTGTGGACTACCTTGCCTCTTTTTGTCACCATTCTCCTAAATTTCTCAAGCCTGAATGACATCCCAATGTTGTTGCTGTAGATCCTGGTGGTTTGGATCAGGGAGTCTATGTCCCACTTGCTCTTAGCGTACAGCTTGATGTCATCCATGTAGAGGAGGTGACTGATCGTAGCTTCATTCCTGAGGCGGTATCCGTAGCCAGTCTTGTTGATTATTTGGCTTAGGGCAGGGGTGTCAAACTCAAACTCACAGAGGGCCAAAATTAAAAAAAGAACATTGTCGAGAGCCAGACCAATTTTTTTTATTAATTTATATTTTTATTATCTTTAAGATACAGTAAACTACTGTATTAACCATCCTCATATTACAATTGAATTTTTGCTTAAATACTGAAACCAAAACAGGTTTAAGAAAATAATAAAAACAAAAACTGAAAAAAAATATCAGGCTTCTATATCTTTAACTTTATTCATTTTAATTGTAATCTAAATCTTTTCATCACAGACTATCAAGGCCAACACCTAAAAAAAAACATCTTTCAACTTTGAACAGACCATACAATCAGTAAATAAAATAATATTTATCCATTTTAGTTTTTTTCACTGTTCATTTACTCTGATGATGCACATGGGTCCAAGCCCAGACCTATGCAGAACAGCAGTGGGGACAGCACATCTCCTTGGTATATGCCACATCTGATGGACACTTGTGCAAGTGGCTTGCCATTTGCCTCGAGAGTGGTTTTCCACAGGCCCATTGAGTTTGCAATAAAGGCCCTTAGAGTGCTCTTGATGTTGTACATCTCCAAGCACTCAGTGATCCATGTGTGCGGCATCGAGTCGTAGGCTTTCTTGTAATCAATCCAGGCAGTGCACAGGTTGGTATTTCGGGACTTGCAGTCTTGGGCGACTGTTCTGTCAACCAAGAGTTGGTGTTTGGCTCCTCTAGTATCTCTGCCTATGCCCTTCTGTGCTTTGCTCATGTATTTCTCCATGTGCCTGCTTATCTTAGTCGCAATGATGCCTGACAGGAGCTTCCATGTTGTGGAGAGGCAGGTTATTGGTCGGTAGTTAGATGAGGCTGCACCCTTTGTGGGATCCTTCAGGGTCAGGATCGTTCGCCCTTCGGTTAGCCATTCTGGGTGAGTCCCATCTCTTAGCAGCTGGTTCATTTGTGCTGCCAGGCGCTCTTGGAGTGCTGTGAGTTTCTTTAGCCAGTAGGCCTGGATCATGTCTGGGCCCGGTGCTGTCCAGTTTTTCATACCTCAGACTCTTTCTTGGATGTCTGCCACTGTGATGGTGACTGGTTTCTGCTCAGGGAGGTTGCTGTGCTCCTCTCTTAGGGAGACTAGCCATTGAGCACTGCTGTTATGTGCTGCATCCTTCTCCCATATGCTCTTCCAGTACCTCTCAGTTTCCAGCCTTGGTGGGTCTGCTCTGTTGTTATTACCCTGCCATTGAGCATACACTTTCGCAGGTTGAGTTGCGAACAGCCTGTTTATTCATCTGGCTTCATTGTCTCTAGTGTATCTCTTTAGGCGGCTAGCCAAGGCTTGGAGCCTTTGTTTGGCAGTTTCGAGTGCTTCAGGCATGGGTATCTGGTTGTACCTCTTGGGTACTGGTCTTTTCATTGCACCATTCTGGGCTCCTGTCAATTGACTCACTTCTCTCCGTGCCGCCTTGAGTTTTACACCCAACCTTTGTTTCCATGGTGGGTCATGTTTCTCATGGTTCCCACTGTTGCTCTTATAGCCAAGCATCTCCAGGATCACTGCTGCTGAAGTGTATACCGGCTCATTGGTCTCGGTGATTGTTGTGGTAGGGATCGCTGTCAGTGTTGCATTCACATTGTCCAGGAGACCAGCAGGGGCAGCAATCGCAGCCCTGGGGCCCTGGGCAGCCAATAATTTGAAAAAAAAAAAAAAAAACAAATGATCAAACTATCAAGGCAAGAGAGACCAGAGCACAACACCAATAACGACAATAACCACAAAGGTTTCTGCCCCACCCCCGACTTATGGAAGTAGTTCAGCGGATAATCAGTGTCCTGCTCTCCTTACGTGTATCTAACAGAAATTCAGCAGTAAGCCTAACTCCTTTCGGAAACATGAGCAGAGTCAGGAAGTAGCGTCCATAGCTCCAAATTTATTGCTCCAACAATGTCTCCAAAACAGAGTAAAAAACTGTAAAACAGAAAACAACCTGACCTTAGAACAGTCAAAATACAAACAACATTAGCTTACATACGACGCTTCATCCACCATCCTGTTCACTGATAGAAATGTACAACAATTTCAATCATTTTAAAATGACAGAATCTTTTTTTAAAGAAAAATTGTAATTGTTATGTATGTTATGTATGTAATATGCTTAAATTTGCATCTTCAATGAAAAAGAATCTTCAATGAAAAATTTCCAAAAAATAAAATACTGTTTTAATTTGAAGATTTTTAGAAATGCTGATGACTAAACAGCCAGAACAATTTAATTGCTTTTCCTTATTACTGGCCTCATAAATTGCCTAAATAACTGGAACTGGATGTAAATGTATTGGTTAACACCATATAAAAGATCATTTTAAATCATATGTGAAACATGAGATGAACGTTCATGTTGTGTGATCTCCAGGTAATGATGGTATTGTCCTGGTGAACCCCGTCCATCCTGTGACTGAGGGAGCTTCTGTTAGTCTGAGCTGCAGACTGAGAGGACAAAATCAACTTTCCAGTGTGTTTTTCTATCACAATGACAAACTTATCCAGAATGATGGCAGAGAGGAGCTGAACATCTCTGCAGTGTCACAGTCACATCAAGGTTTCTACAAGTGTGAACGTTCAGGAAACGTTTCACCACAGAGTTGGATGGCAGTTAAGGGTGAGAAAGATTTAAATATTTGATGTGTTTTATTTATTGAACCACTTTGTTGTTTATGAGAAAAAAGACACATTTTCAATTATTGTTTGTTTGTGTTTGAGATTGATTTTGTCTTTTCCAGGAAACATTTCAATAATTATGTCATAAATATCTTTAGTCTAGATAATATGATTAACCTTTTGATGTAATTGTTTATTATAGTTGTGTCCAGGACTGAAAAGCCTTCATTTCCTCTGCTGTTACTCGTTGGACTCGTTAGTGTCTTTATTATTCTTCTGCTCCTGCTGGTTTTCTGCAGACAGTTTAAGTGTGAGACCTTTTTCTTAACATACTGGATGAGATTTCTTAAACAAATGTTCTTTCAGTTATCATTAAACTGATATTTTATGATGTTACAATACAAACTTGTTTTCGGACAAAATGCACATTTAAACTATTTGAAACACTTTTCTTATTTTCCAGATCCATGTTTCATCAGGTTGGTACATCTCTGCTACATTTTAACCATAAATAATCAGTTTTTTTCTCGTTTCTGTATTTAATTAACTGTATTTATTATATTTTAGGTGGATCCAGTCAGACAGCAGCAGTCAGAACTCCACCACGAATCCTGGAGTCAACCAGCCTGAAAGTGCTGTATACGACTCTCTTCTCCACGATCTGAAACTTAACTTTAGTTTTTAGAGGTCATCTGATTTTCAGAGAAATTGGGGACAAACCAAAGATCATCACAGTTTAAAGTGTTAAAACTTCACAAGGAATGTGGAAAAATTAGCTCAGAGTTAATGAAAGTTTTTACATGAATTAAACTTGAACTGAAATTAAAACCTGAATATAAGGTCAGATGATGTATTACTGTCTATCAAGACATCCAGAAATAAACATGTTTTTATTGCAGGTTCTGTTGATGTCTATGAGACCATCAGACCCTCTGAAGATACATGAACTGGTACAGAACATCTTCAAAACATTTTACATTAAACACCATTTTATTTCAGTTTGTATGTGACTGATTTAAAATCCTGAAATATTTCAGAACCAGATTGCAGAATTTCATTAGTTTTAACAATACATTAAAAATATATATATGAAAATAAGCGAAATACATCCAATGTAGTCCATCAATTAAGAAAAGTTATTGATGTTTTCACATAAATATATTTTTCAAGAATTCAAGTGATTTTCTCCTCAGGGGATCATCACCGACCAGAGGAGGGCGCTGTTTACTTTAATATGACGACAAAAACTGCAGGTAGACTCACTTACAGTCTGGTTTATTTATTTTTAATTCTTTTTTTTTTTCTGTTTACCATGTTAACACCAGTTGAAGGTCATCAGATACCTTAATTCATTGGTCTTCATTCCTGGTCCTCGAGGGCCGGTGTCCTGCATGTTTTGGATGTTTCCCTCCTTCTACACACCTGATTCTAATTAATGGTCATTATGGGCTTGTCATCAAGATCAGGACAAGTCTGTTAATGACAAAACATTGCAGCCCTTTTAATAAGTTGCTCATTAATTAAACGTTTATGGTTTTGCTCATGATCAGGAGACTTTAACTCCGATTACACTGACATAAAATAAGACGATAACTACATCAGCTCAGGTGTCAACTGCATTTCATTTTAGTGTCTGCTGCGAGCACACAGCTGTAAAAACAACATCATTTTTGTTTTTCTTTTGACAACAAATAGGTACCCAAAGTCTGCCTTTACCTGATTTCATTCAAGTCTAGTATGTTCATTTGCAAAACAAATACACAGCCCGTAGTTTGCTGACCAAAAGTCTTTTTAGATTTGTTTAGTTGCACATGTTCAACACAGTGAAGTCTCCTGGTCAAGTTCATTGTCATCTTTAATTGTGACATTACAGCTAAATACACTATATGGCCAGAAGTATCTGCTCACCTGCCTTGACTCCCAGATGAACTTCAGTGACCTCCCATTCCTGATCCAGAGGGTTCAATATGATGTCGGCCCCTTTGCAGCTGTAACAGCTTCTGGGAAGGCTGTCCACAAGGTTTAGGAGAGTGTTTATGGGAATTTTTGACCAACCTTCCAGAAGAGCATTTATGAGGTCACACTGATGTTGGACGACATAAACTGACTCTCAGTCTCAACTCTAATTCATCCCAAAGGTGTTCTGTCAGGTTGAGATCAGGACTCGGTGCAGGCCAGTCAAGTTCATCCACACCAGACTCTGTCATCCATGTCAGCTCCTGAAGAACAACCCCACACCATAATCCCCCCTCCACCAAACTTTACACTTGGAACAATGCAGTCAGACAAGTACTGTTGTCCTGGACTCTGCCAAACCCAGACTGGTCCATCAGGTTACCAGATGGAGAAGCACCAATCATCACTCCAGAGAAGGTCTCCACTGCTCCAGAGTCCAGTGGTGGCGTTTACGCTGATATGACACTGAAGACTGAACTAGAATGACAAGGAGAGGAGCACTCCCTGTTCAGAAGTATAATTTACGTATGTGTTAACATGTAAATATTATCTGTGTATAGACATAGATACACCTTTAGATGAACATACCAATATGGACAAATACACTTATACTCAAATACACATACGCCTGCATAATTATGGACCGAATTCTGTAAAAATGCATAAAGACATGATTTGAATTGCAGTTTAGTTTTAAGAAAGAACTGTCCACTGGGTATGACTGCAGAGCTGGAAATGAGTCTGATTAGTTGCAGGTTCATTACCAGTTAGTATCGTGGTGATTATGAATTAATGGTAAATGTTGAGTTATCCTCAATAAAGACAAACAAATGTGTAAACACCTATTTGTGAGTAAATACACTTACTAATCCAGAGTTACCCAGAGTTAAAACCAAACATGGTAAGCAGCATTAAGCTTTTTACTGAGTGTGTTTTTATACAAATTTTGTTTTTGTGTTGTTCTATTTTTTTTTTATTGCTTTTTGTTTAAAATATTGAACATGCTTGTATATGTCTCTGGAAAGCACTTTGAATCACCTTGAATTGTGCTATACAAATAAACTTTTGCTATATGATGAGTCATAATCATGTTGATGTCTATGTCTATACATAAATACAAAAATGGGGACATACTTGTACATCAGTGTTTGAAAGTCTAACAGTGACGCCATGTGGTGAACATGTGAACTGCAGCCACATTATTTGCCTTCCGCAGGTTCGGTACAGTTGAGAGCGAGTCCCTATTTAACAAGGGAATTAATCATTTGCTGCGTGAACAACATTTATGAATAATCTGTGTGTACAAAGTTTGCTTTGCTTGTCATTCAAGTTATATTTATATATGTAAATGTAATGGTGTTTGTGGGGGTTTGTAAGCAGCCAATGATGTCCTTGCCAGTGGGACGTTATCATGTAGACGCCAGTTTAGCAGTTGCTCTACTGTTAGTGAGCAGGACCTTTGTGCTTTGTAACTTTCTATTTGAAGCAACGTGGTTTCTAATATTAACATTTTTTCCGCTTGTGTGCACATATATTAATGGTTATTACCAAGTGTGGAAGAACCCAAGACCTATAAATATGCATTCTAGTCTTGCAACAGAGGGTTTTTTTGTTTAATGTGTGCGTGGGTGTATGCAAGTGTTCACTTCACCTGCCGTCATGATGGTCTATTATTTATTGATCCCTGGAGAAATAAAATACAGCTAAAGCTAAAATCATTTAACATTAATTAATATTTACATTAAGCACTAGGATTGGAGAAATTGCATTTTAGCCATGGTAATTTTATTGGTAAGTTGGTAAAAGTTGGTAAGTTATATAAAATGTAAATGACCTATAATTTAATTGTTTGAACATGCTGTTAGTTGATTTAATTTGGCTTGATTTGTGTTTAGTTTGCAGACCACATATATACAGCGTTGGCTGCCACTTGTTGCCTCTGTATGTATAAATAAAGAATTAGAGGACATCCCGTCTCTGGAGCCTGGTTCTCTAACTGTTATCTAAGTCTATATTGATACCAACTAAAAATAGACTTGATATAAAGTAACATCAGTTATTATTCTAACGATAACAGTGATTGTTCATTTCAAAATCCTCCCGTGGGCATGCCAGTTTCAGCTGCATCCCCACTGACTTGGATAGACCAGCCCAGGAAGCACTTGTGACCCCAGGACCACCACTCCCACAAAAGTCGCACCACCACCAACCTCAGCAATAAGAAGTACAGTCTGTGAATGACTTTGTATTATATGAATTGTAAATTTGCATTAGTATAATATGTATAATATATTTTGGGGGCCAGAAATCAGCATCGGAGGTGAACTCTGGATCCTGTTCCCACAACGTTATTCTCTTTTTATATTAAAGATGTAGGCAGCCGTCAATTCTCAGATTCACTTGTATGCTGATGATGTTGTTTATTTGGTCCGTCTCTTCACTCTGCAGCATCCTCCCTTCAGATGAGCCTCTCTTCTGTTGAGCAATTCTTTCACAATCTCACCTTAATACTAATACAATATATTTGCAGGGTCACTTTTTTTCTTGTTGAAGAAAACTGCATACTCATTTGTATAACTGAAAATCCATGAAGTCATCCACCTGTGAATTTACTGATATTTTACCTATTTGTACTTTTGTGGATTCTTGTGATTATTGTAAGAAGGGTGCATCATGAACCAGAGGAGGGCGCTGTTTACACTCATGTGACGACAGGAGCTGCAGGTAGAGTCGGTTAAGAGTCAGTGGGTCTGTTCAGATGCTGTTTTGGTTTGTTTATGAACATTTCTAACTGAACTGATTTGAAAGGTTATGTGACAGTCGGTATAAAAGCTGGTCAAATGCTGTACATATTTGGAAGCTTGGAGGCTTCATTTGTGATTTTTTTTAACATAAACACTGAATCACTTTTTTTTTCAAAACGTTATTACTATGCTATCATATGTAAGCATTTAATTTTATAGTCAGATCTGGTCATTTGCAGAAAACCTCACTTATTATCAGGTAAATTCAGTCGCCCTCTAGTGGTCACAAAGAGAAGCAGCCGGACATGTTTTTATGTTTCTGTGTTTTTTCATCTTAAACAGAAGAAAACACAGTTACAAGAGCCTGGTCCGGTGCTGATTTATAATATTTGATACAGAACTCACCTTAATACTAATACAATATATTTGCAGGGTCACTTTTTTTCTTGTTGAAGAAAACTGCATACTCATTTGTATAACTGAAAATCCATAAAGTCATCCACCTGTGAATTTACTGATATTTTACCTATTTGTACTTTTGTGGATTCTTGTGATTATTGTAAGAAGGGTGCATCATGAACCAGAGGAGGGCGCTGTTTACACTCATGTGACGACAGGAGCTGCAGGTAGAGTCGGTTAACAGTCAGTGGGTCTGTTCAGATGCTGTTTTCGTTTGTTTACAAAAACTGACTAAATTGACTTAAAGGGTTAATGTTTTGTTATAACTTGTTTCTTTTTAGATTTGCTTTTTGTGTTTAGAATTTATTTATTGTGGGTTTGAGATGAACGTAATTTCGATTCTCTGTTTGTACCTCACATGTGGTAGAATTGACAATAAATGTGACTTTGACATTGACTTTGACTAATCTGACAATCACTATAAAAGCTGGTCAAATGCTGTAAATTTTTGGAAAACAAAATGTTGAAGGCTTCATTTATGATCTTTTATAACATACAGTCCAAAACTTTATTACTATGCTATCATATGTAAACATTTAATTTTATAGTCAGATCTGGTCATTTGCAGAAAATCCCTCACTTTTTATCAGGTAAACTCAGTCGCCCTCTAGTGGTCACAAAGAGAAGCAGCCGGACATGTTTTTACGTTTCTGTGGTTTTTCATCTTAAACAGAAGAAAACACAGTTACAAGAGCCTGGTCTGGTGCTGATTTATAATATTTGATACAGAACTAAGATGAACATATCAACATGGTCCAGGCCTACTGACAAGTAACAAAACAAACCAGTATTTAGTGAAAACACAACTGCTCCAATCTTTTTTACTTTTTTATGCAGGTTAGTATCATTGAGACATGGAGTCTCATTTTCAAGAAAGACCTGCACTTGTTTGGTAGAACAACAGATAGAGTTCAACAGCAGCCTCTCTTCTGTTAAACAATCCATTCACAATCTCACTTTAATTCTAATAAAATAATAAATATAAAATAAGTCAGTTTCTCTGCTCTTTGTTCATCAACGAACGCTCACCAACACTTTTTTGAAAAACACATAAAATGTTAATTTTAGTTGCATTTTTAAATAATATTGAATGATCATGACAAAAAAAGAAAAGAAAACAGCAAAAAATACATTTCATCTACCTCTAAAAGCTGTTATGTGTCCAGCTTAGGTTGACTGGTTAGTCTAAATTGCTGGTAGGTGTGAGCGTGCACGGTTGTTTGTCTTTGTTTGTGGCCCTGTGATGGACTGGCGACCTGTCCAAGGCGGATCCCCGCCTCTTCCCTGTAAAGAGTCGGGATTGGCTCCGGCAGACCCCGTGACACATGTGTCACCGACAGAGTTGTACAAATCCTGATGAAAAGCTGCTGTTACCAAGTGGATTGAATCAGGTGTGTTGAAGCAGGGAAACATCTAAGACGTGCAGGAGACTGGTACTCGAGTACCGACTCGAGTACACCCCTGTTTTTTAGAAGTGGTTGATTTTATGATGAAGACAAGAGAGAGCAGAGCAGTTGAGGAGTGAGATCATACAGGCAGTAAAAAAGCCAGAGAGGTGAAGAAGAGGAGAGTAGAAGAAGGACAGAGGTCCCTCAGTTCACCAGTCTGCAGCTGTTGTCACACAACTGAAGAACAAGCTGAGAGCGTGACCAGTCAAGTTTATCAATTATACAAAGTACTGTCAGCAATCAATAAAGCAAACGACTGCTTTTGTAATCACTGACTGATTTTTAAAAACCTGGCAACATCTTTTAGTTAGTGGATGGAGTCTAAACTGTGTGTTTATTGGTGATTATCCCTCAATGTTTCAAGATCCTGACATCACCTCTGATGAGACCAGCTGACCCACGAATCACTGAATGATTCAATTAAAGTTAAAAAGAAATGTTTATTCAAATAAATGTTTTATTCTCCAGGAGGAAGAACATTTGTGAAGAGTTTTCTAATGCAACAGGAACAAGTGAGAGAGGTTAGAAATTTATCCTCTCACGATGACTTGACCAAACTGTTTCTGTTTTTCCTTCTTTCCTCACTTCCTGTGAATGAGGTCATGACCACTTAGAGAAAAGAAATACCTATCTGTCTGTCTGTCTGTCTGTCTGTCTGTCTGTCTGTCTGTCTGTCTGTCTGTCTGTCTGTCCGTCCGTCCGTCCGTCCGTCCGTCCGTCTGTCCGTCAGTCTGTCTGTCATCACCATCTAACTTCCAGGTTGAGGAAAATGCAGAAGTAAAAGAGTTTCAGTTTCTCGCCCCGCATGTTGGGGCTCGACACAAACGTCAGTCTCCTTTGGGTCAGGACTATAGTTGGAAACCTCTGATCCAAAATCTGCAGGACACTGGTCCTCAAAGATCAACTGTGGACCCTCCTGAACCAGAACATGCAGAACACTGGTCCTCAAAGATCAACTGTGGACCCTCCTGATCCAGAACATGTAGGACACTGGCCCTTAAGGACCCTGAATAAAGTCTTAGAAACAAGAAACAAAGAAACAAAGCGTATAAACTGCATCCTTCCTCATTCACATCATCACTCTATTTCTGTTTCTCTCGACCTCCATCACTTCCTGTGGTTGATGTCATGATCACACTTAAAAAGAAGAGTTTCACCTGAATGAACAGAGAAGTACATCGTTCCTGCATCGAGGTGATGAGATATTTTACGTCATTGAAGCTCAGTTTTGGGATATAAACTTGATAAAGATCAGATTTTCTGTTGGTGGAGGTGGATCAACGACTCACCGTGCAGCGTCGATATCAGTGAGTATGACAGCGATGAAGACGATGAGCAGTCTTTATTGGTACTTTGTTTGTTTTAGACTAAAATGTGTTTTCAGTTTCTTTCACACCTTTGACTTTAATGCTGATATTCAGCAGAATTAATAAATGAATTTCTTTAATTAAAATTATTTGTAAAACTTACATCTGCTACAAACTTTGTCTCAGGGAACTTTATAGAGAAAGTAAACAAGTTAAATTCAAGTACAATTAAATCATTGAATAAAATTATTAAAAATAAAAGAAGGGGAACGGTGGCCTAGTGGTTACAGTGGTGGTCTTGGGTGTGGAGGACCCAGGTTCAAACCCAGGGCTGCCCACAATGGTACATCACTGGGGGCCTATGAGCAAGGCCGTACATACAGCGTGTGCACGATGTCCACACTGACAAGAAAGGGAAGAAAATAAAACAATTAAATCACAGTAAAAACAAATTTAGTGTAATTATATTATGTTTCATCATATTCAACATTTCAGTTTTATACAGTTAAGTTCAGCATGACTGTAGTTATATAATTACATCTTATTCATCTGACACGATAAAATGCCAGTTTATAAATAAAAACTGTGAAAAAAAAAACCTAATCAAGATGAAAGTCTTCACATTAATGTAATTAAACTCTGGTCCTGATCCTGTTCGATCGACAGAGGAGAGGAGGAAGTCCTTTTTAACAGGAAGAGACCCCAGAACCAGATTCAGGGAGGGTCCATCTGCCTCCTCGAAATAGAAAATGTCACATTCAGTGTTCACAGATCACATGATGCAGCTTCAGGTTTTCACACTTTTTTATTGTTCTTTGTTTCTGTTTAACTGATTTTTCTTTCCACTAAGAATTTGTGGTGAGGTGAGATTTGATGATGAAGATGGGACACACTTTGTTCTCTGAGTTATTCTGTGAGTATGTCATGATAACTTCTTCTGCTTAGATCATACAAACAGAGAAACTTGTTAACAGAGAGCAGTGAGAGACTCATTTGTAAAAGTGTTAACAACTGGAAAGTTGAAAGACATTTTTTTATATATTTTTTAGAGTTTTATAAGTTCATTAATCTCCAAACTTCCCTCCTTCATTATAGTGCTGTATTCACTCATCTACAATGGACATGCTCAAGGTGATGATTTATGTGTTTTTATTAGTTTTAACCTGCTGAGTCATTGTTAGACACATCATTTCACTTTGTTTTATTTTATAACTCAGGTCATTTCAGTGGATGTATTTATGTAAATGTGATTATCAAAGATTATAAAAATGTTACAGATTGTATGTTTGTGTTGTTCTAGATGTTGTTCTGACTATTGAACCCAGTTGGTCGACTTTTATTCCTGGAGAGTTTGTTACCTTCACATGTGACATGAAGGAAGGAACAAACGATGACTGGGAATATAAAATCATCAAGGATGGTCCCGATTTTTTACGTTACCACGCAAACCAACGCTACAAATTATATCCTTTGTATACCACTGACAGTGGTGAATATCAGTGTCGTGGTGAACATAGATCCTCACATGTAACACGGGACAGTAATATTGTCTCTTTAACTGTATCAGGTGAGTCCTCAGAGTTTTATCTGCATAATTAATGTCACATTCACACTGCAGGTTTTAATGCTTTTAGTGGTTGTTCACATTAAATGTGCAGTCAGACGGAGTGACGTCAATGACCTGCGACCTGACAGTTCATACTGACGTCACTTTGGAAAACATCAGATATTTGATTAAAATCACACATGAAAGTAACACGGGTCTGATTATAATCATGTTTGAGTCTTGTTCATATGTTCATATTACTATTGATTAATTGACTACAAATTTAAACTTATTTAAATTTCAGACCTGAAACATCAAACATTGAGCGGTAAGTCTGTAATTGTCAGTCAGGATTATTTTACATGATCATAATTTATTTTTCAGATTAAAAAAAGTCTAAAATAAAGAAGTGGACTAAATTAATGTTTAATATCTCTGTATCATTAAGAAAATTAAATAATTATATTAAAAGTGTTACATTGAGGTTATAATGTCATTGTTATAAATAAAACCTCATAATTTTTGTGTTTTGGTTTTAACTAACTTATTTTTGTTGTTAATAATCTAAACTTCATGTGACAACTCTGTGAAGTGTTCAGTCCTCACAAATGTTTCTCAGCTGTCAAACGCAGCTCAACTTTTAACTCAAATGTTTAACTTCATAAGTGACATGAAGAAATAAAACTTATATTTGATTAATTAACATTTCTTTACACATTTTAAAGTGATGCATTGCTGTCATAATGTTTTATTAACAACCACAAATAAAGATTGAAATAACTCTTACCTCATATTTTACTTTTAATGTTTATAATTCATATATATTTTTGTTTTTAATAACAGCAAAAAGACCCAAAGCCAGACTGGTTCAAGAGTCAAAAACCACACCAGTAGGAGGAAGTGTGACTCTGAGCTGCTCTGTGGAGAACTCTGCTGGATGGAAATACGACTGGTTCAGAAGAACGTCAACCAGCCGTGAAGTTCCAGTCAGAACAAATGATGTAACTGAAGTTATCAGAGTCTCACAAGGAGGCATCTACAGGTGCAGAGGATCAAGAGGAGAACCAGCCGTCTACACTGATATAAGTGATGATGTCACCTGTGACATAACCTGTAAGTTCTTTAATTTTTTTTAAAATATGAATATTTTCAGAAATTGTGAAAATGTGACATTTTCTTTCTTCATTTCATGTTTCTTTAAATCTGCTGGAAACAGTTACAAACAAGGTTGTTGTGGTGCGACGACCCGACTGGCCTCAGATATTCAGGGGTGAGAGGATCACTCTGACATGTGAGGTTCAGGGAGGTGAAACCACTGAGTGGATATACGAATGGAGAAGATCTGGTTCAGATACACAATGGTCATATGAGAAAACCTGGACTTTCACTGCTTCTGAGTCCAGCAGTGGAGATTACACATGTAAGACCAGACGCAGAGATGATCCGTATTCTTCAACAGAGACGAGTGAAGCCGTCAGATTGTCACTATCACGTAAGTGATGTTTGTTGATCCATCCATTATCTATACCCGCTGTATCCGTTTCCGGGTCACGGGAGTCTGTCGGAGCCTATCCCGACGCATACCAGGGGTACACCCTGGACAGGTCGCCAGTCTATCCAGGGCCACATAGAAGACAATCACGCTCACATTCACACCTAGGGAGAATTTAGAAAGATCAATTAACCTACCCTGCATGTTTTTTGGACTGTGGGAGGAAGCCGGAGTACGGGAACCCACGCAAGCACGGGGAGAACATACAAACTCCACACAGAAAGACCCACCGGCCGGGAATTGAACCAGGAACCTTGTTGCTGTGAGGCAACAGTGCTAACCACTAAGCCACCGTGCTGCCTATGTTTGTTGATGTTTAGTCCAACTTCTAAATTGTATAAAGATACTTACATATCTGACTAATTACTTGTCCTTCTCTCAACTGTAATAATTACAGTGATTAATGTAATTAAAGTATTTTTTTTTCAATACTTAATATAATTTCTTAATGTAAGAATAAAAAGCAGCATGCTGTGTAACTCCATTCACATAAAAAAACAAACCTCCTTGAAAAAAGATGAAGTCAGCTGCTCGATTCACCTCCAGTCTTTGTGGTGTGCCTTATTTCAAATCTGTCTTAGAGCTTTGAGCTGCTCACTTTTGAGATACAACAACCACAGAATGATGTAAAGTTGGGTGAAGATGAAGATGAAGATGAAAATGAAGATGAAGTTGAAGATGAAGATGAAGATGAAGATGAAGGTGAAGATGAAGATGAAGATGAAGATAAAGGTGAAGATGAAGATGAAGATGAAGATGAGGAGGCTGGATGACTCCACTCTGATCTGTTTTGCTGTTTCAAAACTCTCCAAAATCAAACATCTGACTGAATGAGAAACATTTAAACGTAGACCAACACTGCTGTTAAAACGTCAAAATGTTGAAAACTCATTTTTGCTTTTAAAGAACTAGTTCAGGATCTTCACCGCTGGTTATTACTGACAGTTAACCATTTATTGTCTTTGGGTCCTGCTTTTTAAAAACATCATTCAGTGTCGTCCAAGTTGTCCAGTTCAATTTTTATTTAATTTTATTTTTCATTTGACTAGGAGAAATCAGAAGATCTGGACACATACTTTAAAAATGATGTTAGTTGAAACTTTGAACCTTTTTTAATTGAAATTGTTTAAAAGATTAAAAGTTTCATTCAAATTTTTAATTTGTCTTTCTGGTTTTTGGACCCAAAAAGCAACAAATTATTAAGACTTCATAAACTTTTAAAGTGAAAATACTTTTATTTCTTAACATCTTCAGGGGTTCTGGTCCTTATACTTTTATAATTTGAATAAACTGAACTCATTATTTACAATCTTTGTTAAATGATTTGAAGATGAATGAATGAAAGTATGTTGATCCTCTTACTTATAATACAAATTAAATGACTAAATCATCTTTATTCTAAACTCCGTGACAGATGAACCAAAGAGCCAACTGAGAGCCGACATCAGAGTCATTCCAGTTGGAGGCAGAGTGACTCTGACCTGCTCAGTGGACCCGTCATCACCTGGTTGGAGATACTACTGGTACAGAGATGAGGAGTCCTCTGAAGCCCTGACCTCACAAGATGCTGTTTTCCAGTCAGACGGACAAATCAGTGTCTCACAGGAAGGAAACTACTGGTGCAGAGGAGGAAGAGGAACACCAGTTTACTACACAAAGTTCAGTGATCCAGTCAGCATTTATACAGCTGGTGAGTTTAAAGAGGTTTCCTTGAAATAGTCAATGCTGACAAAGAAGGATTTTATTCATGAATTTTAGTTTTATTGAGGACTTTAGGTGATTATGTTTGTTGTTTTCATTTTCTTGTTTGGTGTTTTCTTGAACGTGGACAGTTTCAAACAGACCAGCTGTGACTCTGCACCCCAACTGGCCTCAGATATACAGAGGAGAGAAGATAACAGTCCGGTGTGAAATCCATGGAGGAGACGCTGAGTGGGAGTACGAGTGGACAACCAGCAGCTCCAACAAACCACCAAATCTAAAAGAATTCACTATTGATTCACTTTCTTCATCAAACACTGGAACCTACAAGTGTAAAAGCAGAAAGGAAAGAAAACATATTTCAACAGATTGGAGTGATTCCTTCAGTTTAACAATATCAGAAAGTGAGTCACATCTTATTTCTCCAGTTAACTTTATTGTTTAGCTGAAGCTACAGTGCTTTCATAAAACATTATACCTTAATTCTTTTATTTGTTATATCTCTGGAAGATTCATGTTTCATAAAAACTACCTTCAAAAATGGTCAAATGTCTCTGACAGCGTCTCCACCTGTCCTCACGGTGTCTCCATCGTGGCTGAGTCCTGGAGCCTCAGTGACTCTGAGCTGTGAGGTCAAACATCCGTCTGCAGGATGGAGCTTCTACTGGTATAAAGCTCTTCCTCAACTATCAAACTTCTCCTACATCTATGAGCTGCTCCCTGGAAGCACCAACGGGACGTCACAGGACTCCTACATCATTGATGGACAGACACACACAGCAGGATATGCATGTAGAGCTGGACGAGGAGACCCAGTGATCTTCACTCTTTACAGTCAGACTAAGATGGTCTGGTCTGCAGGTCAGTTTCTGGACTTGGTCATGGTTTTCCCTCTGTGTTAACACTCATGTTTTCTGCTGCTGGTTAAAAACGACAGACTGTCTTTTATTGGTTCTGCATGTTTAAGGTCCTGCAGTGTTACAAACGTATAAACGATACATCATCCTGATGTTTGATCCGTCATTATGGTTCGTTTTTCAGATCCTCGTCCTGCAGCGTCTCTCACAGTAAGTCCTGACAGAGTTCAACACTTCACCTCTGACTCTGTCTCACTGACCTGCGAGGGAAACTCTGCTGAGTGGAGAGTGAGACAGTCGAGTCCTGACAAGCACGAGTCCACCTGTTCAAACTGGGGGACAATGAACGGATCAACATGTGTTGTTCATGTCCTGCAGCACAGTAATACAGTGTTCTGGTGTGAGTCTGGATCAACATTCAGCAACGCAGTCAACATCACTGGACAGAGTGAGTCTAGTCACAGTTTTCAACATGACACTTTGAGACTTTATCACAAATTCATCATCAGTATCAAACTTTGAAGGCTGTTTGGTGGTTCACTGATAGAAAAGTACAACATTTTCATTCAATTTAAAATGACAGAATCTTTTTTTCTCTTTAAAGACCAATTTTCATTTTTTGTATGTGATTGGCTAAAATTTGCACAGAATTTCATCTCTTCAATGAAACATTTCCAAATATAAAATACTCGTTTAATTTAAAGATCTGGCCTCATCAATGGCTTAAATAACTGGAACTGGATGTAAATGTATTGGTTAACACCATATAAAAGATCATTTTAAATCGTATGTGAAACATGAGATGAACGTTCATGTTGTGTGTTCTCCAGGTAATGATGGTATTATCCTGGTGAACCCCGTCCATCCTGTGACTGAGGGAGCTTCTGTTAGTCTGAGCTGCAGACTGAGAGGACAAAATCAACTTTCCAGTGTGTTTTTCTATCACAATGACAAACTTATCCAGAATGATGGCAGAGAGGAGCTGAACATCTCTGCAGTGTCACAGTCACACCAAGGTTTCTACAAGTGTGAACGTTCAGGAAACGTTTCACCACAGAGTTGGATGGCAGTTAAGGGTGAGAAAGATTTAAATATTTGATGTGTTTTATTTATTGAACCACTTTGTTGTTTATGAGAAAAAGACAAATTTTCAATTTTTGTTTGTTTGTGTTTGAGATTGATTTTGTCTTTTCCAGGAAACATTTCAATAATTATGTCATACATATCTTTAGTCTAGATAATATGATTAACCTTTTGATGTAATTGTTTATTATAGTTGTGTCCAGGACTGAAAAGCCTTCATTTCCTCTGCTGTTACTCGTTGGACTCGTTAGTGTCTTTATTATTCTTCTGCTCCTGCTGGTTTTCTGCAGACAGTTTAAGTGTGAGACCTTTTTCTTAACATACTGGACGAGATTTCTTAATCAAATGTTCTTTCAGTTATCATTTATACTGATATTTTATGATGTTATAATACAAACTTGTTTCCGGACAAAATGCACATCTAAACTATTTAAAACACTTTTCTTATTTTCCAGATCCATGTTTCATCAGGTTGGTACATCTCTGCTACATTTTAACCATAAATCATCAGATTTTTCTCGTTTCTGTATTTAATTAACTGTATTTATTATATTTTAGGTGCATCCAGTCAGACAGCAGCAGTCAGAACTCCACCACAAATCCTGGAGTCAACCAGCCTGAAAGTGCTGTATACGACTCTCTTCTCCACGGTCTGAAAATTAACTTTAGTTTTTAGTGGTCATCTGATTTTCAGAGAAAATGGTGACAAACCAAAGATCATCACAGTTTAAAGTGTTAAAACTTCACAAGGAAAGTAGAAAAATTAGTTTTTACATGAATTAAACTTGAACTGAAATTAAAACCTGAATATAAGGTCAGATGATGTATTACTGTCTATCAAGACATCCAGAAATAAACATGTTTTTATTGCAGGTTCTGTTGATGTCTATGAGACCATCAGACCCTCTGAAGATACTGGAACTGGTACAGAACATCTTCCAAACATTTTACATTAAACACCATTTTATTTCAGTTTGTATGTGACTGATTTAACATCCTGAAATATTTCAGAACCAGATTGCAGAATTTCATTAGTTTTAACAATACATTACAAAAATACATGAAAAGAAGAGAAATACATCAAATTACATCAATTAAGAAAAGTTATGGATGTTTTCACATAAATATATTTTTCAAGAATTCAAGTGATTTTCTCCTCAGGGGATCATCACCGACCAGAGGAGGGCGCTGTTTACATTAATATGACGACAAAAAATGCAGGTAGACTCACTTACAGTCTGATTAATTATTTAATTAATTATCTTATTTATTTTTTTTTTTTCTGTTTACCATGTTAACAGTTGTCTTATTTTCCAGATCCATGTTTCATCAGGTTGGTACATCTCTGCTACATTTTAACCATAAATCATCCATTTTTTTCTTATTTCTGTATTTAATTAACTGTATTTCTTATATTTTAGGTGGATCCAGTCAGACAGCAGCAGTCAGAACTCCACCACAAATCCTGGAGTCAACCAGCCTGAAAGTGCTGTATACGACTCTCTTCTCCACGGTCTGAAAATTAACTTTAGTTTTTAGTGGTCAGGGCAGCACGGTGGCTTAGTGGTTAGCACTGTTGCCTCACAGCAAGAAGGTTCCCGGTTCAATTCCCGGCCCGGTGGGTCTTTCTGTGTGGAGTTTGCATGTTCTCCCCTTGCTTGCGTGGGTTTCCTCCGGGTACTCCGGCTTCCTCCCACAGTCCAAAAACATGCAGTGTAGGTTAATTGATCTTTCTAAATTCTCCCTAGGTGTGCATGTGAGTGTGATTGGTTGTTTGTATGTGGCCCTGGATAGACTGGCGACCTGTCCAGGGTGTACCCCTGCCTTTCGCCTGATATGCGTCGGGATAGGCTCCGACAGACCCCCGTGACCCGGAAACGGATACAGCGGGTATAGATAATGGATGGATGGATTTTAGTGGTCATCTGATTTTCAGAGAAATTGGGGATAAACCAAAGATCATCACAGTTTAAAGTGTTAAAACTTCACAAGGAAGATAGAAAAATTAGCTCAGAGTTAATGATCGTTTTTACATGAATTAAAATTGAACTGAAATTAAACCCTGAATATAAGGTCAGATGATGTATTACTGTCTATCAAGACATCCAGAAATAAACATGTTTTTATTGCAGGTTCTGTTGATGTCTATGAGACCATCAGACCCTCTGAAGATACTGGAACTGGTACAGAACATCTTCAAAACATTTTACATTAAACACCATTTTATTTCAGTTTGTATGTGACTGATTTAAAATCCTGAAATATTTCAGAACCAGATTGCAGAATTTCATTAGTTTAACAATACATTAAAAAATACATATGAAAAGAAGCGAAATACATCAAATGTAGTCCATCAATTAAGAAAAGTTATGGATGTTTTCACATAAATATATTTTTCAAGGATTCAAGTGATTTTCTCTTCAGGGGATCATCACCGACCAGAGGAGGGCGCTGTTTACATTAATATGACAAGAATTGCAGGTAGACTCATTTACAGTCTGATTTATTTATTTTTAATTCTTTTTTTTCTGTTTACCATGTTAACTCCAGTTAAAGGTCATCAGATACCTTAATTCAGTGGTCTTCATTCCTGGTCCTCGAGGGCCGGTGTCCTGCATGTTTTGGATGTTTCCCTCCTTCTACACACCTGATTCTAATTAATGATCATTATGGGCTTGTCGTCAAGATCAGGACAAGTCTGTTAATGACAAAACTTTGCAGCCATTTTAATGAGTTGCTCATTAATTAAACGTTTATGGTTTTGCTCATGATCAGGAGAGTTTAACTCCGATTACACTGACATAAAATAAGACGATAACTACATCAGCTCAGGTGTCAACTGCATTTCATTTTAGTGTCTGCTGCTAGCACACAGTTGTAAAAACAACATCTTTTTTGTTTTTCTTTTGACAACAAATAGGTACCCAAAGTCTGCCTTTACCTGATTTCATTCAAGTCTAGTATGTTCATTTACAAAACAAATACACAGGCTGTAGTTTCTGACCAAAAGTCTTTTTAGATTTGTTTAGTTGCACATGTTCAACACAGTGAAGTCTTCTGGTCAAGTTCATTGTCATCTTTAATTGTGACATTACAGCTAAATACACTATATGGCCAGAAGTATCTGCTCACCTGCCTTGACTCCCAGATGAACTTCAGTGACCTCCCATTCCTGATCCAGAGGGTTCAATATGATGTTGGTCCCTTTGCAGCTGTAACAGCTTCAGCTCTTCTGGGAAGGCTGTCCACAACGTTTAGGAGAGTGTTTATGGGAATTTTTGACCATCCTTCTAGAAGAGCATTTATGAGGTCACACTGATTCAATTCAATTCAATTTTATTTATATAGCATCTATTACAACACAAGTTGTCTCTAGGATCTTTCCAGAGACCAGAACATGACCCCCGAGCAATTATTACATAAACAGTGGCAGGTAAAAACTTCCCTAGTGGAAGAAAAACCTTAAGCCAAACAGTGGCAGGAAAAACTCCCCTTTAAGAGGGAAGAAACCTGGATCAGGACCTGGCTCATGAGGGGGGACCCTCCTGCTGAAGGCCAGCCGGGTAGAGCAAGAAATAAGAAAGAATAGAGACATAGAGACACCGTCAAAGGTACAAGGCAGGATACAATAGTGACTATCATCAGTTGTCCAATTAGACTTCTGTGTATATGGGATATATATGGATAGGTGGTGATCCAAGGGGATGAGGACTGCAGGTCAGGATGTCAGCAAGTATCCAATAGACATCCATACAGACAGGTGAAGACAGACACTGGGATGGTCAGAGGCGGAACTGCAGGTCAGCAAGCAGCTCCTGAGGTTCTGGTCTGCAGGACAGGCAGAGAAGAGGAAAAGAAGGGCCAGACAAGCACAACAAACTACAAGAACAATGGACCACAATTATGCTTATGGGATACTGGTAATAAATGAGGGTTGAGGTGAAGCAGAGACAGAGAAGGCAAAGAGAAACAGAGGAGGTGAAAGGCACCACTCAGTGGATCATGATGTTGGACGAGATAAACTGACTCTCAGTCTCCGCTCTAATTCATCCCAAAGGTGTTCTGTCGGGTTGAGGTCAGGACTCGGTGCAGACCAGTCAAGTTCATCCACACCAGACTCTGTCATCCATGTCAGCTCCTGAAGAACAACCCCACACCATAACCCCTCCTCCACCAAACTTTACACTTGGAACAATGCAGTCAGAAAAATACCGTCCTGGAAACCACCAAACCCAGACTGGTCCATCAAGTTACCAGATGGAGAAGCACCAATCATCACTCCAGAGAAGGTCTCCACTGCTCCAGAGTTCAGTGGTGGCGTTTACGCTGATATGACACTGAAGACTGAACTAGAATGACAAGGAGAGGAGCACTCCCTGTTCAGATGTATAATTTACGTATGTGTTAACATGTAAATATTATCTGTGTATAGACATAGATGCACTTTTAGATGAACATACCAATATGGACAAATACAGTTATACTCAAATACACATACGCCTGCATAAATATGGACCGAATTCTGTAAAAATGCATAAAGACATGATTTGAATTGCAGTTTAGATTTAAGAAAGAAATGTCCACTGGGTATGACTGCAGAGCTGGAAATGAGTCTGATTAGTTGCAGGTTCATTACCAGTTAGTATCGTGGTGATTATGAATTAATGGTAAATGTTGAGTAATCCTCAAAAAAGACAAACAAATATGTAAACACCTATTTGTGAGTAAATACACTTACTAATCCAGAGTTACCCAGAGTTAAAACCAAACACGATGAGGCAGTGTTCAGCTTTTATACTACTTACCTGTGAAACAAACTCCCAGAATGCATCAGGGCTGCTGAAACTCTCAGCTGCTTGAAGTCAAAATTAAAAACCTTTTTATTTACTGCTGAATTTCAGTAATCTATCATAATGCACTGCAACTCTGTTGGGTTAGACTCCCATCTGGTTTGAGTCTGGATAAGTGCCAAAATACTGAGCGTGTTTTTGCACAAACGTTTGTTTTTGTTTTGTTCTATTTTTTTTTTATTGGTTTTTGTTTAAAATACTGAACATGCTTTTTTGTTTCTATGAGATGTTTTAATGTCTCTGTAAAACACTTTGAATCACCTTGTTGTTGAATTGTGCTATACAAATAAACTTGCCTACATTTATCATCTATTTAAATATTTTATGTTGTGTGCTATATTACGAGTCATAATCATCTAGATGTCTATGTCTATACATAAATACAAAAATGTGTACATAAATGTACATCAGTGTTCGGAAGTCTGACAGTGACACCATGTGGTGAACATGTGAACTGCAGCCACATTATTTGCCTTCCGCAGGTTCGGTACAGTTGAGAGCGAGACCCTATTTAACAAGGGAATTAATCATTTGCTGCGTGAACAACCTTCATGAATAATCTGTGTGTACAAAGTTTTCTTTGCTTGTCCTTCAAGTTATATTTATTTTTGTAAATGTAATGGTGTTTGTGGGGGTTTGTAAGCAGCCAATGACGTCCTTGCCAGTGGGACGTTATCATGTAGACGCCAGTTTAGCAGTTGCTCTACTGTTAGTGAGCAGGACCTTTTTGCTTTGTAACTTTCTATTTGAAGCAAAGTGGTTTCTAATATTAACATTTTTTCCCCTTGTTTGCACATATATTAATAGTTAATACCAAGTTTGGAAGAACCCAAGAGCTTTATATATGTATTCTAATCTTGCAACTGAGGGTTTTTTTTGTTTAATGTGTGCGTGGGTGTATGCAAGTGTTCCCTTCACCAGCCGTCATGACGGTCTAATATTTATTGATCCCTGGAGAAAAAAAAATTAAAAAAATAAAATGAAAAAAGGGAAAAAAGTAATAAATAAATAAGAAAAAGAAGGGGGGTATAACACTAAAATTAATATTTACATTAAGCACTAGGTATGGAGAAATTGCATTTTTTCCATGGTATTTTATGTTTTATATGAAATGTAAATTGCCTATATTTTAATTGTTTGAACATGCTGTTAGTTGATTTAATTTGGCTTGATGTGTGTTTTGTTTGCAGACCACACACATACAGCTTTGGCTGCCACTTGTTGCTCTGTGTGTATAAATAAAGAATTAGAGGACATCCCGTCTCTGAAGCCTGGATCTCTAACTGTCATTTAAGTCTATATTGATACCAACTAAAAATAGACTTGATATAAGCAAAAATAACATCAGTAATATTTCTAACAATAACAATGGTTGTTCATCTCAAGCCGCCCAGATCCTCCCATGGGCATGCCAGTTTGTGCACCAAACTGTGTGTGCACCAGGACCACCACTCCACCACCACCAACCTCAGCAATCAGAAACACAGTCTGTAAATTATTTTGTATTATTTGAGTTGTAAATTTGCATTAGTATAATATATATAATATATTTTGGGGGCCAGAAATCAGCATCGGAGGTGAACTTTGGATCCTGTTCCCACAACGTTATTCTCTTTTTATATTAAAGATGTAGGCAGCAGGCAGTTCTCAGGTTCACTTGTATGCTGATGATGTTGTTTATGTGGTCCGTCTCTTAACTTTGCAGCATCCTCCCTTCAGATTCTGTTAAGCAATTATTTCACAATCTCGCCTTTATTCTAATAAAATAATAAATAAAAGAGAAAATAAGTCAGTTCATCTAATCATCAACAAACGCTCACCAACACTTGTCATTAGATCTTTGAAAAACACAAAATGTGAATTATAGTAGCATTTAGAAATAATATTGATTAATTAATCAATATTGATTAATGACCATGACAAAAAAGAAAAGAAAACAGCAAAAAGTACTTTTAAAATACTTTTCTTAAAACTGTTATGTGTCCAGGTAAAATTTGATTAACAATATTTCCACCAAACAAGCTTGATTTTCCTAACCTGTGTCAAAGAACTAAAAAGAAAAAGAGTGGAGCAGTTGTGTTTTCACTAAATACTGGTTTATTTTTTATACTTGTCAGTAGGCCTGGACCATGTTGATAGTTCATCTTAGTTCTGTATCAAATATTATAAATCAGCACCAGACCAGGCTCTTGTAACTGTGTTTTCTTCTGTTTAAGATGAAAAACCACAGAAACATAAAAACATGTCTGGCTGCTTCTCTTTGTGACCACTAGAGGGCGACTGAGTTTACCTGATAAAAAGTGAGGGATTTTCTGCAAATGACCAGATCTGACTATAAAATTAAATGTTTAGATATTATAGCATAGTAATAAAGTTTTGGAACAAAATTAAGGTTTCAGTGTTTATGATGTTAAAAAAGATCATAAATTAAACCTTCAAGCTTTTATTTTCCAAACATTTACAGCATTTGACCAGCTTTTATAGCGACTGCAGCTAAGAATTTGTGGTGAGGTGAGATTTGATGATGAAGATGGGACACACTTTGTTCTCTGAGTTATTCTGTGAGTATGTCATGATAACTTCTTCTGCTTAGATCATACAAACAGAGAAACTTGTTAACAGAGAGCAGTGAGAGACTCATTTGTAAAAGTGTTGACAACTGGAAAGTTGAAGGACATTTTTTATATATTTTTTAGAGTTTTATAAATTCATTAATCTCCAAACTTCCCTCCTTCATTATAGTGCTGTATTCACTCATCTACAATGGACATGCTCAAGGTGATGATTTATGGTGTTTTTATTAGTTTTAACCTGCTGAGTCATTGTTAAACACATCATTTCACTTTATTTTATTTTATAACTCAGATAATTTCAGTGGATGTATTTATGTAAATGTGATTATCAAAGATTATAAAAATGTTACAGATTGTATGTTTGTGTTGTTCTAGATGTTGTTCTGACTATTGAACCCAGTTGGTCGACTTTTATTTCTGGAGAGTTTGTTACCTTCACATGTGACATGAAGGAAGGAAGAAACGATGACTGGGAATATAAAATCATCAAGGATGGTCAGGATGTGTTTAGTTACTACACAAAACAGCGCTACACATTAAATCCACTGGACACCTCTGACAGTGGTGAATATCAGTGTCGTGGTGAACATAGATCCTCACATGTAACACGGGACAGTAATATTGTCTCTTTAACTGTATCAGGTGAGTCCTCAGAGTTTTATCTGCATAAATAATGTTACATTCACACTGCAGGTTTTAATGCTTTTAGTGGTTGTTCACATTAAATGTGCAGTCAGACGGAGTGACGTCAATGACCTGCGACCTGACAGTTCACACTGACGTCACTTTGGAAAACATCAGATATCTGATTAAAATCACACATGAAAGTGACCCGGGTCTGATTATAATCATGTTTGAGTCTTGTTCATGTGTTCATATAACTTTTGTTTTTATTAACTACAAATTTAAACTTATTTTAATTTCAGTCATTTATTGATTTTTTTAAAAACCTGAAACATCAAACATTGAGCAGTAAATCTGTAATTGTCAGTCAGGATTATTTTACATGATCATATTTTTAATTTCAAATTTAAAAAAAAAGTCTCAAATAAAAAAGTGGACTAAAAAAATGTTTAATATCTCTGTATCATTAAGAAAATTAAATAATTATATTAAAAGTGTTACATTGAGGTTATAATGTCATTGTTATAAATAAAACCTCATAATTTTTGTGTTTTGGTTTTAACTAACTTATTTTTGTTGTTAATAATCTAAACTTCATGTGACAACTCTGTGAAGTGTTCAGTCCTCACAAATGTTTCTCAGCTGTCAAACGCAGCTCGAGTTTTAACTCAAATGTTTAACTTCACAAGTGACATGAAGAAATAAATCTCATATTTGAAGTCTTATTTTTAATTAACATTTCTTTACACATTTTAAATTGATGCATTGCTGTCATATAGTTTTTTTTAACAACAACAAATATATATATATATATATATATATATATATATATATATATATATATATATATATATATATATATATATATATATATTAAAGATCATATATATTTTTGTTTTTAATAACAGCAAATAGCCCCAAAGCCAGACTGGTTCAAGAGTCAAAAACCACACCAGTAGGAGGAAGTGTGACTCTGAGCTGCTCTGTGGAGAACTCTGCTGGATGGAAATACGACTGGTTCAGAAGAACGTCAACCAGCCGTGAAGTTCCAGTCAGAACAAATGATGTAAATAAAGTTATCAGAGTCTCACAAGGAGGCATCTACAGGTGATGATTAACGATTAACAGTGATGCACCGTTCTTCAGAATCTGTTTCCTCAGATATTGGCCCGTTGACAGTCCATCCCAACAGCGTCTGAACTGCATACGGTCCTCCATGTTCACTTGGAATCACTTTTGTTGGTTCCAAAGCTTTATGTGCATTTAAACCAATCAAAAGATCAATGTCTGCATTAATTTCTGGTAGATTGACTTCTGACAAGTATGGCCATCTAACCAGATCCTGCTCCTTTGGTATGTTACTACTGCACACATTTCTTTTTCGGGTTTGGTTCCTGTAATTTCACTGAGTTTTCTTCTGCTGCTGTTGTGTCTCTACAAAAGGTCAAAAAGTGAGACCTTTTCATTTTTTAAATAACTTGATTACACAATTTAATCAAAAAGCATGCATTTATTTTTCTTTTATGTGTTTCCAGAATGTAGCTCCATCAGGTCGGTACAATGCTTCCTCTCTCTCAGCTTACAAGATTTACATCCTGTGTGTTTAAGGAGGTTATTTTATCAAATGTTTGGATCCACCAGGTCTCAGTGCACAAATCAGAGTTCTGCTACAGACCTGCATGAAGGTCGACACGGTGAATACGCTTCTCCTCTCCACGGTCACACTGAAACCAGACTGTTTCTTCACTCTGGAGTCTAGACATCTTTGTTTCTGATCAGCTGATGTGGAAGTTTATTAAATGCATATACTCTGTAAATGTTGGTAAACGTATAATTGTTCATATTAATCCAAACTTGGTTTGATTCATTTTTCTGAAGGTGAAGTTTGTCACTATGAGTCAATCGAAGGCCCTGAAGTTGGTGAAAATGATGCTACAACAGGTAAAGTTGTTGGACTGTTTAAGTTTATTTTCATTTCTGTTGGATTATAAATTTTTTTTTTTAATAATTTCAGATTTTCATCAAAGTCAATAGCAAGTATTTTAAGTAACTGTTAAAATGACACCAGTTAAAGGTCAGATTTTAATACAGGGACTTCAGACAAACTGTCCACGTCAGTCGTCCTGAAACCTGAACTGTGAAGAAACAAAACTCTCATCCCTGAATGATCAACTTCCGAAATATTTGGATTTGTTGATGCCAATCAAAGTTTAATTAATCAGCTCCTTTATCAGTATAACAATGTCAAATTTTTTGTTTAATTAGTTTTCTTTTTTATGCTAGAAGTTGAATATCTATGCAAAATTATTTATTTTCAGCATTTAAATTGGCATTTGTTAACTTTCATTGTAAACGTGCTCAGTAATTTAGGTTAAAACTCGAGATAGTTTCCAACTCATGAGGATTGTTTTCTTGGCTATGAGAAGGGCAACAGAGAGGATTCTGTTGGAGCTGTTATTCAGTGTAATCATAGACAAGTCTCCCAGTGGACAGAATGAGGCTGATGGTGGGATGTGGCAGTCCAGAAGTTGGAAGACAGTCAGGGATTTTGTGCCAGAATGTTTTGACTGACGTACAGTCCCATACAGGAATTTTTTTGTGTCTTTAAAACCCAATTACATTTTTCCCCAGTAAAGTACAGTCTGTGAATTACTTTGTATTATATGAATTGTAAATTTGCATTAGTATAATATATCTAATATATTTTGGGGGCCAGAAATCAGCATCGGGGGTGAACTCTGCATCCTTTTACCACAATTATTCTCTTTTTATATTAAAGATGTAGGCAGCCGTCAGTTCTCAGGTTCACTTGTATGCTGATGATGTTGTTTATTTGGTCCGTCTCTTCACTCTGCAGCATCCTCCCTTCAGATGAGCCTCTCTTCTGTTGAGCAATTCTTTCACAATCTCACCTTAATACTAATACAATATATTTGCACTGTCACTTTTTTCTTTGTATAACTAAAAATCATCCACCTGTGAATTTACTAATATTTTACCTATTTGTACTTTTGTGGATTCTTGTGACTATTGTAAGAAGGGTGCATCATGAACCAGAGGAGGGCGCTGTTTACACTCATGTGACGACAGGAGCTGCAGGTAGAGTCGGTTAACAGTCAGTGGGTCTGTTCAGATGTTGTTTTGGTTTGTTTATGAACATTTTTAACTGACTGAGAAGTACAGAGGTCACTCAGTTCACCAGTCTGCAGCTGTTGTCACACAACTGAAGAACAAGCTGAGAGCGTGACCAGTCAAGTTTATCAATTATACAAAGTACTGGCAGCAATCAATAAAGCAAACAACTGCTTTTGTAATCACTGACTGATTTTTAAAAACCTGACAACATCTTTTAGTTAGTGGATGGAGTCTAAACTGTGTGTTAATTGGTGATTATCCCTCAATGTTTCAAGATCCTGACATCACCTCTGATGAGACCAGCTGACCCACGAATCACTGAATGATTCAATTAAAGTTAAAAAGAAATGTTTATTCAAATAAATGTTTTATTCTCCAGGAGGAAGAACATTTGTGAAGAGTTTTCTAATGCAACTGGAACAAGTGAGAGAGGTAGAAATTCATCCTCTCATGATGACTTGACCAAACTGTTTCTGTTTTTACTTCTTTCCTCACTTCCTGTGAATGAGGTCACGACCACTTAGAGAAAGAAATTCACCATAATGTTCAGAAAAGTATCACCTCCACACTGATATATATATATATATATATATATATATATATATATATATATAGATATATATATATAATATATATATATATATATATATATATATATATATATATATAGATATATATATATATATATATATATATATATATATATATATATATATATATATATATATATATTATATATATATATATATATATATATATATATATATACTTCTGTTAGTGAACCTGCATGTGCTGCTCAAACACCACCATCTAACTTCTATGTTGACTGTGGACCCTCCTGAACCAGAACATGCAGGACACTGGCCCTCAAAGATCAACTGTGGACCCTCCTGAACCAGAACATGCAGGACACTGGCCCTTAAGGACCCTGAATAAAGTCTTAGAAACAAGAAACAGAGTGTATAAACTGCATCCTTCCTCATTCACATCATCACTCTATTTCTGTTTCTCTCGACCTCCATCACTTCCTGTGGTTGATGTCATGATCACACTTAAAAAGAAGAGTTTCACCTGAATGAACAGAGAAGTACATCGTTCCTGCATCGAGGTGATGAGATACTTTACGTTATTGAAGCTCAGTTTTGGGATATAAACTTGATAAAGATCAGATTTTCTGTTGGTGGAGGTGGATCAACGACTCACCGTGCAGCGTTGATATCAGTGAGTATGACAGCGATGAAGACGATGAGCAGTCTTTATTGGTACTTTGTTTGTTTTAGACCAAAATGTGTTTTTTTTGTATCTTTCACACCTTTGACTTTAATGCTTATATTCAGCAGAATTAATAAATGCATTTCTTTAATTCAAATTATTTGTAAAACTTACATCTGCTACAAACTTTGTCTCAGGGAACTTTATAGAGAAAGTAAACAAGTTAAATTCAAGTACAATTAAATCATTGAATAAAATTAAATCACAGTAAAAACAAATTTAGTGTAATATTATGTTTCATCATATTCAACATATAAAGTTTTATAAAGTCCAGTTCATCATGACTGTACTTTTAATAAATCTTATTTAACTGAGATGATAAAAATGCCAGTTTATAAAAAAGGTTGTCTGATAAAAAAAAAACAAAAAAACTTAACCAAGAATTAAATCTTCACATTAATGTAATTAAACTCTGGTCCTGATCCTGTTCGAGCGACAGAGGAGAGGAGGAAGTCCTTTTTAACAGGAAGAGACCCCAGAACCAGATTCAGGGAGGGTCCATCTGCCTCCTCGAAATAGAAAATGTCACATTCAGTGTTCACAGATCACATGATGCAGCTTCAGATTTTCACACTTTTTTCTTGTTCTTTGTTTCTGTTTAACTGTTTTTTCTTTCCACTAAGAATTTGTGGTGAGGTGAGATTTGATGATGAAGATGGGACACACTTTGTTCTCTGAGTTATTCTGTGAGTATGTCATGATAACTTCTTCTGCTTAGATCATACAAACAGAGAAACTTGTTAACAGAGAGCAGTGAGAGACTCATTTGTAAAAGTGTTGACAACTGGAAAGTTGAAAGACATTTTTTTTATATATTTTTTAGAGTTTTATAAGTTCATTAATGTCCAAACTTCCCTCCTTCATTATAGTGCTGTATTCACTCATCTACAATGGACATGCTCAAGGTGATTATTTATGTGTTTTTATTAGTTTAAAACTGCTGAGTCATTGTTAGACACATCATTTCACTTTATTTTATTTGTACAACTCAGATCATTTCAGTGGATGTATTTATTTAAATGTTATTATCAAAGATTATAAAAATGTTTCAGATTGTATGTTTGTGTTGTTCTAGATGTTGTTCTGACTATTGAACCCAGTTGGTCGACTTTTATTCCTGGAGAGTTTGTTACCTTCACATGTGACATGAAGGAAGGAACAAACGATGACTGGGAATACAAAATCATCAAGGATGGTCAGGATGTTACTGGTTACGTTTCAAACCAACACTACACATCATATCAACTGTCACCTGATGACAGTGGTGAATATCAGTGTCGTGGTGAACATAGATCCTCACATGTAACACGGGACAGTAATATTGTCTCTTTAACTGTATCAGGTGAGTCCTCAGAGTTTTATCTGCATAAATAATGTTACATTCACACTGCAGGTTTTAATGCTTTTAGTGGTTGTTCACATTAAATGTGCAGTCAGACGGAGTGACGTCAATGACCTGCGACCTGACAGTTCACACTGACGTCACTTTGGAAAACATCAGATATCTGATTAAAATCACACATGAAAGTGACCCGGGTCTGATTATAATCATGTTTGAGTCTTGTTCATGTGTTCATATAACTTTTGGTTTTATTAACTACAAATTTAAACTTATTTTAATTTCAGTCATTTATTGATTTTTTTAAAAACCTGAAACATCAAACATTGAGCAGTAAATCTGTAATTGTCAGTCAGGATTATTTTACATGATCATATTTTTAATTTCAAATTTTAAAAAAAAGTCTCAAATAAAAAAGTGGACTAAAAAAATGGTTAATATCTCTGTATCATTAAGAAAATTAAATAATTATATTAAAAGTGTTACATTGAGGTTATAATGTCATTGTTATAAATAAAACCTCATAATTTTTGTGTTTTGGTTTTAACTAACTTATTTTTGTTGTTAATAATCTAAACTTCATGTGACAACTCTGTGAAGTGTTCAGTCCTCACAAATGTTTCTCAGCTGTCAAACGCAGCTCGACTTTTAACTCAAATGTTTAACTTCATAAGTGACATGAAGAAATAAAACTTATATTTGATTAATTAACATTTCTTTACACATTTTAAAGTGATGCATTGCTGTCATATTGTTTTATTAACAACCACAAATAAAGATTAAAATAACTCTCACCTCATATTTTACTGTTAATATTTATAATTATCATATATATTTTTGTTTTTAATAACAGCAAATAGACCCAAAGCCAGACTGGTTCAAGAGTCAAAAACCACACCAGTAGGAGGAAGTGTGACTCTGAGCTGCTCTGTGGAGAACTCTGCTGGATGGAAATACGACTGGTTCAGAAGAACGTCAACCAGCCGTGAAGTTCAAGTCAGAACAAATGTTGTAAATGAAGTTATCAGAGTCTCACAAGGAGGCATCTACAGGTGCAGAGGATCAAGAGGAGAACCAGCCGTCTACACTGATATAAGTGATGATGTCACCTGTGAGATAACCTGTAAGTTCTTTAATTTTGTTTAAAATATGAATATTTTCAGAAATTGTGAAAATGTGACATTTTCTTTCTTCATTTCATGTTTCTTTAAATCTGCTGGAAACAGTTACAAACAAGGTTGTTGTGGTGCGACGACCCGACTGGCCTCAGATATTCAGGGGTGAGAGGATCACTCTGACATGTGAGGTTCAGGGAGGTGAAACCACTGAGTGGACGTACAGATGGAGAAGATCTGGTTCATATACACACTGGTCAGATCAGAAAACCTGGACTTTCACTGCTTCTGAGTCCAGCAGTGGAGATTACACATGTAAGACCAGACGCAGAGATGATCCGTATTTTTCAACAGAGACGAGTGAAGCCGTCAGATTGTCACTATCACGTAAGTCATGTTTGTTGATGTTTAGTCCAACTTCTAAATTGTATAAAGATGTTATTTTTACATATCTGACTAATTCCTTCTGTCTTCTTTTCTCAGCTGTAATAATTACAGTGTTTAATGCTTCATATATTCAAATTAGTGAAAGTACATTTTTTTTCAGTACTTAATATAATTTCTTAATGTAAGAATAAAAAGCAGCATGCTGTGTAACTCCATTTACATAAAAAAAACAAACCTCCTTGAAAAAAGATGAAGTCAGCTGCTCGATTCACCTCCAGTCTTTGTGGTGTGCCTTATTTCAAATCTGTCTTAGAGCTTTGAGCTGCTCACTTTTGAGATACAACAACCACAGAATGATGTAAAGTTGGGTGAAGATGAAGATGAAGATGAAGATAAAGATAAAGATGAAGATGAAGATGAAGATAAAGATAAAGATGAAGATGAAGATGAAGATGAAGATTAAGGTGAAGATGAAGATGAAGATGACGCCGAGATACTTAAACTCCTCCACTTGAGGCAGGACATCTCCACCTACCTGGAGAAGGCAAGCCTCCCTTTTCCGGTTGAGAACCATGTCCTGGGGTTTGGAGGTGCTGATTCTCATTCCAGCTACTTTGAACTAGGTTGTAAACCATCCCAGAACATGCTGAAGGTGCTGGCTTGATGAAGCCAACAAGACAACATCATCTGCAAAAACCAGAAATGAAATCCTCTGGTTCCCAAACTGGACCCCTCCGGCCCCTGGCTACACCTCGAAATCAGATCCATAAAAATTACGAACAGAATCGGTGTCAAAGGGCAGTCCTGCCGGAGTCCATCATGCACTGGGAACAGGTCTGACTTACTGCCGGCAATGCGAACAAAGCTCCTGCTCCGGTCGTACAGAGACTAAACAGCCCCAGAGGGCCCCGAACCCCATACTCACCCCCCCCAAACACACACACACACACACACACACACACACACACACACACACACACAGAGAATACCATGACGGACATGGTCGAATGCTTTCTCCAGATCCACAAAGCACATGTAGACTGGTTGGGCATACTCTCATGAACCCTCCAACACCCTGAGGAGGGTATAGAGCTGGTCCAGTGTTCCACAACCAGGACGAAAACCACATAGTTTCTCCTGAATTTGAGGTTTGACTGTCGGCCGCATTCTCCTCTCCAGTACCCTGGCGTAGACTTTCTCAGGGAGGCTGAGAAGTGTGATCCTGCTATAGTTGGAACATACACTCCAGTCCCCCTTTTTAAATAAAGCAAACACCACCCCAGTTTGCAGCTCCAGTGGCACTGTCCTCTACCTCCATGCAACTTGCAGAGGCCTGTCAACCAAAACAGCCCTACAACATCTACAAACTTAAGGTACTTGAGGCGAATCTCATCCACCCCCGGTGCTCTGCCACCAAGGAGCTTACAAACTACCTCAGGGACTTCGACTTGGATGATGGAAGACTCCACTTCAGAGTCCCCAGCCTCTGCTTCCTTATCGGAAGGCATGTCGGTTTGATTGAGGAGATCCTCAAAGTATTCCTTCTACCATCCGACAATGTCCCAGTTGCGGTCAGCAGATCCCCACCTGGACCGTAAACGGTGGTGGCAGAGTACTGCTTCCCCCTTCTGAGGGAAGGAAAGAATAATACTCATATTTGATGTCTTATTTTATTTAACATTTATTTACACATTTTAAAGTGATGCATTGCTGTCATATTGTTTTTGTAACAACCACAAAAGAAAAAATTGAAATAACTCTCACCTCATATTTTACCGTTAATGTTTATATTTAATATTTTTTTTGTTTTTAATAACAGCAAATAGCCCCAAAGCCAGACTGGTTCAAGAGTCAAAAACCACACCAGTAGGAGGACGTGTGACTCTGAGCTGCTCTGTGGAGAACTCTGCTGGATGGAAATACGACTGGTTCAGAAGAACGTCAACCACGCGTGAAGTTCAAGTCAGAACAAATTATGTAAATAAAGTTATCAGAGTCTCACAAGGAGGCATCTACAGGTGCAGAGGATCAAGAGGAGAACCAGCCGTCTACACTGATATAAGTGATGATATCACCTGTGAGATAACCTGTAAGTTCTTTAATTTTGTTTAAAATATGAATATTTTCAGAAATTGTGAAAATGTGACATTTTCTTTCTTCATTTCATGTTTCTTTAAATCTGCTGGAAACAGTTACAAACAAGGTTGCTGTGGTGCGACGACCCGACTGGCCTCAGATATTCAGGGGTGAGAGGATCACTCTGACATGTGAGGTTCAGGGAGGTGAAACCACTGAGTGGACGTACAGATGGAGAAGATCTGGTTCATATACACAATGGTCATATGAGAAAACCTGGACTTTCACTGCTTCTGAGTCCAGCAGTGGAGATTACACATGTAAGACCAGACGCAGAGATGATCCGTATTCTTCAACAGAGACGAGTGAAGCCTTCAGATTGTCACTATCACGTAAGTCATGTTTGTTGATGTTTAGTCCAACTTCTAAATTGAATAAAGACGTTATTTTTACATATCTGACTAATTACTTGTCCTTCTCTCAACTGTAATAATTACAGTGTTTAATGCTTCATATATTCAAATTAGTGAAAGACATTTTTTTTCAATGGTTAATATAATTTCTTAATGTAAGGATAAAAAGCAGCATGCTGTGTAACTCCATTTACATAAAAAAACAAACCTCCTTGAAAAAAGATGAAGTCAGCTGCTCGATTCACCTCCAATCTTTGTGGTGTGCCTTATTTCAAATCTGTCTTAGAGCTTTGAGCTGCTCACTTTTGAGATACAACAACCACAGAATGATGTAAAGTTGGGTGAAGATGAAGATGAAGATGAAGATGAAGATGAAGATGAAGATGAAGATGAAGATGAAGATGAAGATGAAGATGAAAATGAAGATGAAGTTGAAGATGAAAATGAAGATGAAGATGAAGATGAAGATGAAGATGAAGATGAAGATGAAGATGAAGATGAGGAGGCTGGATGACTCCACTCTGATCTGTTTCTGTGCTGTTTCAAACTCTCCAAAATCAAACATCTGACTGAATGAGAAACATTTAAACGTAGACCAAAACTGCTGTTACAACGTCAAAATGTTTAAAACTCATTTTTGCTTTTAAAGAACTAGTTCAGGATCTTCACCGCTGGTTATTACTGACAGTTAACCATTTATTGTCTTTGGGTCCTGCTTTTTAAAAACATTATTCAGTGTCGTCCAAGTTGTCCAGTTCAATTTTTATTTATTTTATTTTAATTTTTTTTTTTTTTTTTTTGGAGAAATCAGAAGATCTGGACACAAACTTTAAAATGATGTTAGTTGGAATGAAACTTATTTATTATTTTAATTGTAATTGTTTAAAAGAATAAAAGTGTCATTCAAATTTTTCTTTTTTCTTTTGTCTTTTGTCCCAAAAAAATATTAAGACTTCATAAACTTTTGAAGTAAATATACTTTTATTTCTTAACATCTTCAGGGGTTCTGGTCTCCATACTTTTATAATATGAATAAACTGAACTCTATATTTACAAACTTTTTTTAAATGATTCATCCTGAACATGACATATTTTATGTTAAATGATTTGAAGATGAATGAATGAAAGTATGTTGATCCTCTTACTTATAATACAAATTAAATGACTAAATCATCTTTATTCTAAACTCCGTGACAGATGAACCAAAGAGCCAACTGAGAGCCGACATCAGAGTCATTCCAGTTGGAGGCAGAGTGACTCTGACCTGCTCAGTGGACCCGTCATCACCTGGTTGGAGATACTACTGGTACAGAGATGAGGAGTCCTCTGAAGCCCTGACCTCACAAGATGCTGTTTTCCAGTCAGAAGGACAAATCAGTGTCTCACAGGAAGGAAACTACTGGTGCAGAGGAGGAAGAGGAACACCAGTTTACTACACAAAGTTCAGTGATCCAGTCAGCATTTATACAGCTGGTGAGTTTAAAGAGGTTCCTTGAAATAGTCAATGCTGACAAAGAAGGATTTTATTCATGAATTTTAGTTTTATTGAGGACTTGAGGTGATTATGTTTGTTGTTGTTCATTTTCATGTTTGGTGTTTTCTTGAACGTGGACAGTTTCAAACAGACCAGCTGTGACTCTGCACCCCAACTGGCCTCAGATATACAGAGGAGAGAAGATAACAGTCCGGTGTGAAATCCACGGAGGAGACGCTGAGTGGGAGTACGAGTGGACAACCAGCAGCTCCAACAAACCACCAAATCTAAAAGAATTCACTATTGATTCACTTTCTTCATCAAACACTGGAACCTACAAGTGTAAAAGCAGAAATGAAAGAAAACATCTTTCAACAGATTGGAGTGATTCCTTCAGTTTAACAATATCAGAAAGTGAGTCACATCTTTTTTCTCCACTTAACATTATTGTTTAGCTGAAGCTACAGTGCTTTCATAAAACATTATACCTTAATTCTTTTATTTGTTGTATCTCTGGTAGATTCATGTTCCATATAAACTACCTTCAAAAATGGTCAAATGTCTCCGACAGCGTCTCCACCTGTCCTCACGGTGTCTCCATCATGGCTGAGTCCTGGAGCCTCAGTGACTCTGAGCTGTGAGGTCAAACATCCGTCTGCAGGATGGAGCTTCTACTGGTATAAAGCTCTTCCTCAACTATCAAACTTCTCCTACATCTATGAGCTGCTCCCTGGAAGCACCAACGGGACGTCACAGGACTCCTACATCATTGATGGACAGACACACACAGCAGGATATGCATGTAGAGCTGGACGAGGAGACCCAGTGATCTTCACTCGTTACAGTCAGACTAAGATGGTCTGGTCTGCAGGTCAGTTTCTGGACTTGTTCATGGTTTTCCCCCTCTGTTAACACTCATGTTTTCTGCTGCTGGTTTAAAACAACAGATTGTTTTTTATTGGTTCTGCATGTTTAAGGTCCTGCAGTGTTACAAACGTATAAACGATACATCATCCTGATGTTTGATCCTTCATTATGGTTCGTTTTTCAGATCCTCGTCCTGCAGCGTCTCTCACAGTAAGTCCTGACAGAGTTCAACACTTCACCTCTGACTCTGTCTCACTGACCTGCGAGGGAAACTCTGCTGAGTGGAGAGTGAGAGAGTCGAGTCCTGACAAGCACGAGTCCACCTGTTCAAACTGGGGGACAATGAACGGATCAACATGTGTTGTTCATGTCCTGCAGCACAGTAATACAGTGTTCTGGTGTGAGTCTGGATCAACATTCAGCAACGCAGTCAACATCACTGGACAGAGTGAGTCTAGTCACAGTTTTCAACATGACACTTTGAGACTTTATCACAAATTCTTGAAAAATTGTTGAAAAGTACAACAATGTCATTCAATTTAAAATGACAGAATTTGCTCAAATTTGCATCTTCAATGAAAAATTAAAAACAAAAATTAATTACTGTTTTAATTTAAAGATCTTTAGAAATGTTGATGATTAAACGGCCAGAACAATTTAATTGCTTTTCCTTATTACTGGCCTCATAAATTATCTAAATAACTGGAACTGGATGTAAATGTATTGGTTAACACCATATAAAAGATCATTTTAAATCATATGTGAAACATGAGATGAACGTTCATGTTGTGTGTTCTCCAGGTAATGATGGTATTATCCTGGTGAACCTCATCCATCCTGTGACTGAGGGAGCTTCTGTTAGTCTGAGCTGCAGACTGAGAGGACAAAATCAACTTTCCAGTGTGTTTTTCTATCACAATGACAAACTTATCCAGAATGATGGCAGAGAGGAGCTGAACATCTCTGCAGTGTCACAGTCACACCAAGGTTTCTACAAGTGTGAAGGTTCAGGAAACGTTTCACCACAGAGTTGGATGGCAGTAAAATGTGAGTAAACTCTCAGCTGTTCTTGTTATTTGCACTTATAGAAGGATTTCAAAACAAACCTTGTATTATTCTGTGTTTTCTTTTACATTAGTGTCCAGACCACAACGTTCTTCATTTCTTTTTCTGGTTTGGTTGCTGGTTCCTGTAATTTTACTGAGTTTTCTTCTGCTGCTGTTGTGTCTCTACAAAAAGTCAAAAAGTGAGACCTTTTCATTTTTTAAATAACTTGATTACACAATTTAATCAAAAAGCATGCATTTATTTCTCTTTTATGTGTTTCCAGAATGTAGCTCCATCAGGTCGGTACAATGCTTCCTCTCTCTCAGCTTACAAGATTTACATCCTGTGTGTTTAAGGAGGTTATTTTATCAAATGTTTTGGATCCACCAGGTCTCAGTGCACAAATCAGAGTTCTGCTACAGACCTGCATGAAGGTCGACACGGTGAATACGCTTCTCCTCTCCACGGTCACACTGAAACCAGACTGTTTCTTCACTCTGGAGTCTAGACATCTTTGTTTCTGATCAGCTGATGTGGAAGTTTATTAAATGCATATACTCTGTAAATGTTGGTAAACGTATAATTGTTCATATTAATCCAAACTTGGTTTGATTCATTTTTCTGAAGGTGAAGTTTGTCACTATGAGTCAATCGAAGGCCCTGAAGTTGGTGAAAATGATGCTACAACAGGTAAAGTTGTTGGACTTTTAAAACGTTAGGTTCATTTCTGTTGGATTATAAATGTTTTTCTAATATTTTCAGATTTTCATCAAAGTCGTTACCAAGTATTTTAAGTAACTGTTAAAATGAGACCAGTTAAAGGTCAGATTTTAATACAGCAACTTCAGACAAACTGTCCACGACAGTCGTCCTGAAACCTGAAGTGTGAAGAAACAAAACTCTCATCCCTGAATGATCAACTTCTGAAATATTTGGATTTGTTGATGCCAATCAAAGTTTAATTAATCAGCTGCTTTATCAGTTTAACAATGTCAATTTTTTTGTTTTATTAGTTTTCTTTTTAATGCTAGAAGATGAATTTCTATGGAAAATTATTTATATTCAGCATTTAAATTCACATTTTTTAACCTTCATTGTAAACATGCTCAGTAATTTAGGTTAAAACTTGAGATAAATTCATACATTTGCAAGTAGAGCTAATAATATTTGGAGAACTATTTCTCCGTCATTAAAACTCATCTTCCACCTGAAGAAGGAAACAAATTAAAAACGTTAGTAAGTCCTGGTTGATCTGAGAGAAAAATGATTCACATGTAAATGAAAGACCGTCTCTGAAGTCTAACAATAAAAATCTAACTGGATTTCAGATGAATCCAGAGACGTCACATATTCCTTAATTGAGCTTAAAAACGTCAAGACTAAGAAGGGTGAGTATTTCATGTAGGAGCCACAAACCACATACAAATGTTATAAAACACAGTAGTTATGGTGCTTTTATTGGACACTTTTATCTAAACAAAGATCATTTATCTGATCCTTCTGACAGGGAAGAAAAAGGAATCCCAGGAGAAACCGGTTTACTCTGATTTGAAGTTTGGATCATCAGCAGGTAAAATCCATAACAATGAAACTAAAACATGTGTAGCTGCTCTTTTTGTGCAACCTGCCACTTTCATAACTTCATGTCAGTGTAAACTCTGAACGTTGGTGTTTGGATTTTAAATGGACTCTCAGTATGTCGCTCATGGACAGATATTCATTTCCAAGATTCACACAAAAGTACAAACAGTTTTGTCATCAGAGGAACAACTCTAGTCAGCTAATGTGATGAAATAGGTTTAACAGAAACAAGAACATAAATAAGTAAAGAAATCAAAGCCAACATGTGCGTTTTGTTTCAGGTGACAGTCAACAACGTCCACGGATGCTCCACAAGAAAGACAAAGGTCAGTAAAGTCTGCATCCACCTGCAGCTGGAACTGTTGGAACAAGTTCCCACCTTTGATTGTGATGTTACTTACAAATAATCATCTCTTCCTCGACAGGAAAACCAGTTCCTGCAGCTGATGAGATGGTTTATTCTGAAGTAAAACCAGAGTAAATACTTGAACTTGGTTTTTATGAAGTAAACTGTCAGGACTCGTGCCACCTTACTGAATTTTCCTGGATCTTTTTTTATCTTCTAACAAAGAGATAAAAGATAACAAAATAAAACGGTAATGCACCGTATTGTCTAGGCTTTAGTACAGGGATATGATGTGTTTACATATTCAGCTTTTGAAAAATATATCTCATTGCATGTGAAGCAAACATTATTTTATATGTATAAAACATTTATTGTCTAGTCATGATGTATTATGTTCTAAATTCATATTTTCATCTCATTGTGCTTTTATATAATTTTCTATATTTAGTTTGTATATATCATGAACTTTGAATCATTAAACTCTCTCACCTGAACAACTAAGTTTTTATTGTTTTATTCATGTTTGACTTGACACAAAACATCCAAACTTTCATGCATTTGATCTTTTTTGAGGCGCAGGATAAAGCAGCGTTTCCCGAGCCTGGTCCTCGAGGGCTGCAGTCCTGCACGCGTCAGATCGCGTATCGACACACCTGATTCTAATTAACGGTCTTCATCAGCTGGTCATCAGGGTCTGCACGAGTCTGGTAATGACAGTCGTTTGTGTCAGGGTGGGCTGAAGCGGGGTAACGTCTAAAACATGCAGGACAGCGGCTCCCGAGGACCAGGTTTGGGAAACGCTGCTGAATACGTCAGTTTTTGTTGAGTGGAGTGAGTACTGCGGTAAAAGATGGCAAAGTCAGCATTTTAAATCCAAATCCACGATCTTAATGTCAGTGATTGAAGATGATAGAAACAGAAAACCAGATAATTTAAATCAAAAACATGTTTTTTAAAAATATGTGAATATGACCAGCTAAACTTTGCAAATATGTTCACTTAGTGGCTTCAGTTACAAATGAGTTTCTTCGTATTTGCCATATAACGCTACTGCAATAACGCTTATAATGATATAATTTGATTGTTTGAACATGCTGTTATTTGATTTAATTTGGCTTGATGTGTGTTTTGTTTGCAGACCACACACACATACAGCTTTGGCTGCCACTTGTTGCTCTGTGTGTATAAATAAAGAATTAGAGGACATCCCGTCTCTGGAGCCTGGTTCTCTAACTGTCATCTAAGTCTATATTGATACCACCTCAACCAGCATTAGAGTTAATGTGGCCAACCATTCCCACATGTGCATCCGCTTAATAAATATATACATACACATATACATGGGTACAACTTATAAACAAATGTGTACACACAAATTTGCATGAATATGCACACGCACATATATACAGAGAAACAATAACACAACACAAATAGTGACATTAATGGCTAATACAGCAACAACAACCGATAAACAATGTCTGCAGTCGAAAAACTAATAATAGATTTGATATCATCAAAAATATAATTAGTATTTATTCTAACAATAACAATGATTGTTCATCTCAAGCCGCCCAGATCCTCCCATGGGCATGTCAGTTTCAGCTGCATCCCCACCGACCTGGAAAGACCAACCCAGGAGGCACTTGAGACCCCGGGACCACCATCAACCTCAGCAATCAGAGACACAGCCAGTGTGTGGGGGGCAAGTTCCATTAAAGTTTAATCAGTGAGTTTTTCCACGATATTAGAGCATTTAGTTTTCCAACTCATGAGGATTGTTTTCTTGGCTATGAGAAGGGCAACAGAGAGGATTCTGTTGGAGCTGTTATTCAGTGTAATCATAGACAAGTCTCCCAGTGGACAGAATGAGGCTGATGGTGGGATGTGACAGTCCAGAAGTTGGAAGACAGTCAGGGATTTTGTGCCAGAATGTTTTGACTGACGTACAGTCCCTTACAGCAATTTATTTGTGTCTTTAAAACACATTTACGTTTTTTCCCCAGTAAAGTACAGTCTGTGAATTACTTTGTATTATATGAATTGTAAATTTGCATTAGTATTATATATATAATATATATATATATATATATATATATATATATATATTATATATATATATATTGGGGGCCAGAAATCAGCATTGGGGGTGAACTCTGGATCCTGTTCCCACAACGTTATTCTCTTTTTAATATTAAAGATGTAGGCAGCAGGCAGTTCTCAGATTCACTTGTATGCTGATGATGTTGTTTATTTGGTCCGTCTCTTCACTCTGCAGCATCCTCCCTTCAGATGAGCCTCTCTTGTGTTGAGCAATTCTTTCACAATCTCACCTTAATACTAATACAATATATTTGCAGGGCCACTTTTTTTTCTTTGTATAACTCAAAATCATCCACCTGTGAATTTACTAATATTTGACCTATTTGTACTTTTGTGGATTCTTGTGATTATTGTAAGAAGGGTGCATCATGAACCAGAGGAGGGCGCTGTTTACACTCATGTGACGACAGGAGCTGCAGGTAGAGTCGGTTAACAGTCAGTGGGTATGTTCAGATGCAGTTTTGGTTTTTATACATTCTTATACATTTTTAACTGACTGAGAAGAAGGACAGAGGTCCCTCAGTTCACCAGTCTGCAGCTGTTGTCACACAACTGAAGAACAAGCTGAGAGCGTGACCAGTCAAGTTTATCAATTATACAAAGTACTGGCAGCAATCAATAAAGCAAACAACTGCTTTTGTAATCACTGACTGATTTTTAAAAACCTGACAACATCTTTTAGTTAGTGGATGGAGTCTAAACTGTGTGTTTATTGGTGATTATCCCTCAATGTTTCAAGATCCTGACATCACCTCTGATGAGACCGGCTGACCCACGAATCACTGAATGATTCAATTAAAGTTAAAAAGAAATGTTTATTCAAATAAATGTTTTATTCTCCAGGAGGAAGAATGTTTGTGAAGAGTTTTCTAATGCAACAGGAACAAGTGAGAGAGGTAGAAATTTATCCTCTCACGATGACTTGACCAAACTGTTTCTGTTTTTACTTCTTTCCTCACTTCCTGTGAATGAGGTCACGACCACTTAGAAAAAAGAAATTCACCATAATGTTTAGAAAAGTATAATTTCCACACTGAAATAAAGCAATAATTTACATTACTGAAGTTCAACGTTTGAGCTGAACTTTAGTTTAGTTTTTTTAGTATATATATATATATATATATATATATATATATATATATATACATACACACATACACACATACATACACACATACATACACACACATACATACATATACTTCTGCTAGTGAAGACCTGCATGTGCTGCTCAAACACCAACCATCTAATTTCTATGTTGACTGTGGACCCTCCTGATCCAGAACATGCAGGACACTGGCCCTCAAAGATCAACTGTGGACCCTCCTGAACCAGAACATGCAGGACACTGGCCCTTAAGGACCCTGAATAAAGTCTTAGAAACAAGAAACAGAGTGTATAAACTGCATCCTTCCTCATTCACATCATCACTCTATTTCTGTTTCTCTCGACCTCCATCACTTCCTGTGGTTGATGTCATGATCACACTTAAAAAGAAGAGTTTCACCTGAATGAACAGAGAAGTACATCGTTCCTGCATCGAGGTGATGAGATACTTTACGTTATTGACGCTCAGTTTTGGGATATAAACTTGATAAAGATCAGATTTTCTGTTGGTGGAGGTGGATCAACGACTCACCGTGCAGCGTTGATATCAGTGAGTATGACAGCGATGAAGACGATGAGCAGTCTTTATTGGTACTTTATTTGTTTTAGACCAAAATGTGTTTTTTTTTTTGTATCTTTCACAACTTTGACTTTAATGGTGATATTCAGCAGAATTAATAAATGAATTTCTTTAATTCAAATTATTTGTAAAACTTACATCTGCTACAAACTTTGTCTCAGGGAACTTTATAGAGAAAGTAAACAAGTTAAATTCAAGTACAATTAAATCATTGAATAAAATTAAATCACAGTAAAAATAAATTTAGTGTAATTATATTATGTTTCATCATTTTAAACATATAAAGTTTTATACAGTCCAGTTCATCATGACTGTACTTTTATAATTAAATCTCTTTTAACTGAAATGATTAAAATGCCAGTTTCTAGTTTGTCTGAAAAACAAAACTTAATCAAAATGAAAGTCTTCACATTAATGTAATTAAACTCTGGTCCTGATCCTGTTCGATCGACAGAGGAGAGGAGGAAGTCCTTTTTAACAGGAAGAGACCCCAGAACCAGATTCAGGGAGGGTCCATCTGCCTCCTCGAAATAGAAAATGTCACATTCATTGTTCACAGATCACATGATGCAGCTTCAGGTTTTCACACTTTTTTCTTGTTCTTTGTTTCTGTTTAACAGTTTTTTCTTTCCACTAAGAATTTGTGGTGAGGTGAGATTTGATGATGAAGATGGGACACACTTTGTTCTCTGAGTTATTCTGTGAGTATGTCATGATAACTTCTTCTGCTTAGATCATACAAACAGAGAAACTTGTTAACAGAGAGCAGTGAGAGACTCATTTGTAAAAGTGTTGACAACTGGAAAGTTGAAAGACATTTTTCTATATATATTTTAGAGTTTTATAAGTTCATTAATGTCCAAACTTCCCTCCTTCATTATAGTGCTGTATTCACTCATCTACAATGGACATGCTCAAGGTGATGATTTATGTGTTTTTATTAGTTTAAACCTGCTGAGTCATTGTTAAACACATCATTTCACTTTATTTTATTTGTACAACTCAGATCATTTCAGTGGATGTATTTATTTAAATGTTATTATCAAAGATTATAAAAATGTTTCAGATTGTATGTTTGTGTTGTTCTAGATGTTGTTCTGACTATTGAACCCAGTTGGTCGACTTTTATTCCTGGAGAGTTTGTTACCTTCACATGTGACATGAAGGAAGGAACAAACGATGACTGGGAATATAAAATCATCAAGGATGGTCAGGATTATATAAGTTACCACACAAACCAACGCTACAAATTAAATAAACTGTTACCTGGTGACAGTGGTGAATATCAGTGTCGTGGTGAACATAGATCCTCACATGTAACACGGGACAGTAATATTGTCTCTTTAACTGTATCAGGTGAGTCCTCAGAGTTTTATCTGCATAAATAATGTTACATTCACACTGCAGGTTTTAATGCTTTTAGTGGTTGTTCACATTAAATGTGCAGTCAGACGGAGTGACGTCAATGACCTGCGACCTGACAGTTCACACTGACGTCACTTTGGAAAACATCAGATATTTGATTAAAATCACACATGAAAGTGACCCGGGTCTGATTATAATCATGTTTGAGTCTTGTTCATGTGTTCATATAACTTTTGGTTTTATTAACTACAAATTTAAACTTATTTTAATTTCAGTCATTTATTGATTTTTTTAAAAACCTGAAACATCAAACATTGAGCAGTAAATCTGCAATTGTCAGTCAGGATTATTTTACATGATCATATTTTTAATTTCAAATTTAAAAAAAAGTCTCAAATAAAAAAGTGGACTAAAAAATGGTTAATATCTCTGTATCATTAAGAAAATTAAAAAATTATACTAAAAGTTGTACATTGAGGTTAGACTGTCATTGTTATAAATAAAACCTCATAATTTTTGTGTTCTGGTTTTAACTAACTTATTTTTGTTGTTAATAATCTAAACTTCATGTGACAACTCTGTGAAGTGTTCAGTCCTCACAAATGTTTCTCAGCTGTCAAACGCAGCTCGACTTTTAACTCAAATGTTTAACTTCATAAGTGACATGAAGAAATAAAACTTATATTTGATGTCTTTGATGTGTTTAATTAACATTTCTTTACACCTTTTAAAGTGATGCATTGCTGTCATATTGTTTTATTAACAACCACAATTAAAGATATAATTATCTCTTACCTCATGTTTTACTTTTAATGTATATAATTTATATATATTTTTGTTTTCAATAACAGCAAATAGACCCAAAGCCAGACTGGTTCAAGATACAAAAACCACACCAGTAGGAGGAAGTGTGACTCTGAGCTGCTCTGTGGAGAACTCTGCTGGATGGAAATACGACTGGTTCAGAAGAACGTCAACCAGCCCTGAAGTTCCAGTCAGAACAAATGTTGTAAATGAAGTTATCAGAGTCTCACAAGGAGGCATCTACAGGTGCAGAGGATCAAGAGGAGAACCAGCCGTCTACACTGATATGAGTGATGATGTCACCTGTGAGATAACCTGTAAGTTCTTTAATTTTGTTTGAAACATGAATATTTTCAGAAATTGTGAAAATGTGACATTTTCTTTCTTCATTTCATGTTTCTTTAAATCTGCTGGAAACAGTTACAAACAAGGTTGTTGTGGTGCGACGACCCGACTGGCCTCAGATATTCAGGGGTGAGAGGATCACTCTGACATGTGAGGTTCAGGGAGGTGAAACCACTGAGTGGATATACGAATGGAGAAGATCTGGTTCAGATACACAATGGTCATATCAGAAAACCTGGACTTTCACTGCTTCTGAGTCCAGCAGTGGAGATTACACATGTAAGACCAGACGCAGAGATGATCCGTATTCTTCAACAGAGACGAGTGAAGCCGTCAGAGTGTCACTATCACGTAAGTCATGTTTGTTGATGTTCAGTCCAACTTCTAAATTGTGTAAAGACGTTATTTTTACATATCTGACTAATTCCTTCTGTCGTCTTTCCTCAGCTTTAATAATTACAATGTTTAATGCTTCATATATTCAAATTAGTGAAAGACTTTTTTTTTCAATGGTTAATATAATTTCTTAATGTAAGGATAAAAAGCAGCATGCTGTGTAACTCCATTTACATAAAAAAACAAACCTCCTTGAAAAAAGATGAAGTCAGCTGCTCGATTCACCTCCAGTTTTTGTGGTGTGCCTTATTTCAAATCTGTCTTAGAGCTTTGAGCTGCTCACTTTTGAGATACAACAACCACAGAATGATGTAAAGTTGGGTGAAGATGAAGATGAAGATGAAGATGAAGATGAAGATGAAGATGAAGATGAAGATGACGCTGAGATACGTAAACTCCTCCACTTGAGGCAGGACATCTCCACCTACCTGGAGAGGGCAAGCCTCCCTTTTGCGGTTGAGAACCATGTCCTGGGGTTTGGAGGTGCTGATTCTCATTCCAGCTACTTTGAACTAGGTTGCAAACCATCCCAGAACATGCTGAAGCTCCTGGCTCAATGAAGCCAACAAGACAACATCATCTGCAAAAAGCAGAGATGAAATCCTATGGTTCCCAAACTGGACCCCCTCCGGCCCCTGGCTACACCTCGAAATCAGATCCATAAAAATTATGAACAGAATCGGTGTCAAAGGGCAGTCCTGCCGGAGTCCATCATGCACTGGGAACAGGTCTGACTTACTGTCGCCAACCAAGCTCCTGCTCCGGTCGTACAGAGACCACACAGCCCATAGCAAAGAGCCCCGGACCCCATACTCACGGAGCACCTCCCCACAGAATACCACGAGGGACACGGTTGAATGCTTTCTCCAGATCCACAAAGCACATGTAGACTGGTTGGGCATACTCCCATGAACCCTCCAACACCCTGAGGAGGTTATAGAGCTGGTCCAGTGTTCCACAACCAGGATGAAAACCACATTGTTTCTCCTGAATTTGAGGTTTGACTGTCGGCCGCATTCTCCTCTCCAGTACCCTGGCGTAGACTTTCTCAGGGAGGCTGAGAAGTGTGATCCTGCTATAGTTGGAACATACACTCCAGTCCCCCTTTTTAAATAAAGCAAACACCACCCCAGTTTGCAGCTCCAGTGGCACTGTCCTCTACCTCCATGCAACTTGCAGAGGCCTGTCAACCAAAACAGCCCTACAACATCTACAAACTTAAGGTACTTGAGGCGAATCTCATCCACCCCCGGTGCTCTGCCACCAAGGAGCTTACAAACTACCTCAGTGACTTCGACTTGGATGATGGAAGACTCCACTTCAGAGTCCCCAGCCTCTGCTTCCTTATCGGAAGGCATGTCGGTTTGATTGAGGAGATCCTCAAAGTATTCCTTCTACCATCCGACAATGTCCCAGTTGCGGTCAGCAGATCCCCACCTGGACCGTAAACGGTGGTGGCAGAGTACTGCTTCCCCCTTCTGACGGAAGGAAAGAATAAAACTCATATTTGATGTCTTATTTTAATTAACATTTATTTACATATTTTAAAGTGATGCATTGCTGTCATATTGTTTTTGTAACAACCACAAATAAAGATTAAAATAACTCTCACCTCATATTTTACTGTTAATATTTATAATTATCATATATATTTTTGTTTTTAATAACAGCAAATAGCCCCAAAGCCAGACTGGTTCAAGAGTCCAAAACCACACCAGTAGGAGGAAGTGTGACTCTGAGCTGCTCTGTGGAGAACTCTGCTGGATGGAAATACGACTGGTTCAGAAGAACGTCAACCAGCCGTGAAGTTCCATTCAGAACAAATTATGTAAATAAAGTTATCAGAGTCTCACAAGGAGGCATCTACAGGTGCAGAGGATCAAGAGGAGAACCAGCCGTCTACACTGATATGAGTGATGATGTCACCTGTGAGATAACCTGTAAGTTCTTTAATTTTGTTTTAAATATGAATATTTTCAGAAATTGTGAAAATGTGACATTTTCTTTCTTCATTTCATGTTTCTTTAAATCTGCTGGAAACAGTTACAAACAAGGTTGTTGTGGTGCGACGACCCGACTGGCCTCAGATATTCAGGGGTGAGAGGATCACTCTGACATGTGAGGTTCAGGGAGGTGAAACCACTGAGTGGACGTACGGATGGAGAAGATCTGGTTCATATACACAATGGTCATATGAGAAAACCTGGACTTTCACTGCTTCTGAGTCCAGCAGTGGAGATTACACATGTAAGACCAGACGCAGAGATGATCCGTATTCTTCAACAGAGACGAGTGAAGCCGTCAGATTGTCACTATCACGTAAGTCATGTTTGTTGATGTTTAGTCCAACTTCTAAATTGTATAAAGACGTTATTTTTACATATATGACTAATTCCTTCTGTCCTCTTTTCCCAGCTGTAATAATTACAGTGTTTAAAGCTTCATAAATTAAAATTAGTGAAATACTTTTTTTTCAATGGTTAATATAATTTCTTAATGTAAGGATAAAAAGCAGCATGCTGTGTAACTCCATTTAGATGGATGAAGATGAAGATGAAGATGAAGATGAAGATGCAGATGAAGATGAAGATGAAGATGAAGATGAAGATGAAGATGAAGATGAAGATGAAGATGAAGATGAAGAGACTGGATGACTCCACTCTCATTTGTATCTGTGCTTTTACAAAAATCTGGACACATACTTTTAAATTGATGTTAGTTGGAATGAAACTCAACAAAACTTTGAATCTTATTTTATTTATTTATAATAATAAAATATAATATTTATGTATTTGTCTTTCTGGTTTTTTATTTGTTGTATCTCTGGTAGATTCATGTTTCATATAAACGACCTTCAAAAATGGTCAAATGTCTCCGACAGCGTCTCCACCTGTCCTCACGGTGTCTCCATCGTGGCTGAGTCCTGGAGCCTCAGTGACTCTGAGCTGTGAGGTCAAACATCCGTCTACAGGATGGAGCTTCTACTGGTATAAAGCTCTTCCTCAACTATCAAAGTTCTCCTACATCTATGAGCTGCTCCCTGGAAGCACCAACGGGACGTCACAGGACTCCTACATCATTGATGGACAGACACACACAGCAGGATATGCATGTAGAGCTGGACGAGGAGACCCAGTGATCTTCACTCTTTACAGTCAGACTAAGATGGTCTGGTCTGCAGGTCAGTTTCTGGACTTGTTCATGGTTTTCCCCCTCTGTTAACACTCATGTTTTCTGCTGCTGGTTAAAAACGACAGACTGTCTTTTATTGGTTCTGCATGTTTAAGGTCCTGCAGTGTTACAAACGTATAAACGATACATCATCCTGATGTTTGATCCTTCATTATGGTTTGTTTTTCAGATCCTCGTCCTGCAGCGTCTCTCACAGTAAGTCCTGACAGAGTTCAACACTTCACCTCTGACTCTGTCTCACTGACCTGCGAGGGAAACTCTGCTGAGTGGAGAGTGAGAGAGTCGAGTCCTGACAAGCACGAGTCCACCTGTTCAAACTGGGGGACAATGAACGGATCAACATGTGTTGTTCATGTCCTGCAGCACAGTAATACAGTGTTCTGGTGTGAGTCTGGATCAACATTCAGCAACGCAGTCAACATCACTGGACAGAGTGAGTCTAGTCACAGTTTTCAACACGACACTTTGAGACTTTATCACAAATTCTTGAAAAATTGTTGAAAAGTACAACAATGTCATTCAATTTAAAATGACAGAATTTGCTCAAATTTGCATCTTCAATGAAAAATTAAAAACAAAATTAAATACTGTTTTAATTTAAAGATCTTTAGAAATGTTGATACTAAACAGCCAGAACAATTTAATTGGTTTTTATTTATTTATGGCCTCATAAATTATCTAAATAACTGGAACTGGATGTAAATGTAGTGGTCAACACCATATAAAAGATCATTTTAAATCGTATGTGAAACATGAGATGAACGTTCATGTGGTGTGATCTCCAGGTAATGATGGTATTATCCTGGTGAACCCCGTCCATCCTGTGACTGAGGGAGCTTCTGTTAGTCTGAGCTGCAGACTGAGAGGACAAAATCAACTTTCCAGTGTGTTTTTCTATCACAATGACAAACTTATCCAGAATGATGGCAGAGAGGAGCTGAACATCTCTGCAGTGTCACAGTCACACCAAGGTTTCTACAAGTGTGAACGTTCAGGAAAAGTTTCACCACAGAGTTGGATGGCAGTAAAATGTGAGTAAACTCTCAGCTGTTCTTGTTATTTGCACTTATAGAAGGATTTCAAAACAAACCTTGTATTATTCTGTGTTTTCTTTTACATTAGTGTCCAGACCACAACGTTCTTCATTTCTTTTTCTGGTTTGGTTGCTGGTTCCTGTAATTTTACTGAGTTTTCTTCTGCTGCTGTTGTGTCTCTACAAAAAGTCAAAAAGTGAGACCTTTTCATTTTTTAAATAACTTGATTACACAATTTAATCAAAAAGCATGCATTTATTTCTCTTTTATGTGTTTCCAGAATGTAGCTCCATCAGGTCGGTACAATGCTTCCTCTCTCTCAGCTTACAAGATTTACATCCTGTGTGTTTAAGGAGGTTATTTTATCAAATGTTTTGGATCCACCAGGTCTCAGTGCACAAATCAGAGTTCTGCTACAGACCTGCATGAAGGTCGACACGGTGAATACGCTTCTCCTCTCCACGGTCACACTGAAACCAGACTGTTTCTTCACTCTGGAGTCTAGACATCTTTGTTTCTGATCAGCTGATGTGGAAGTTTATTAAATGCATATACTCTGTAAATGTTGGTAAACGTATAATTGTTCATTATAATCCAAACTTGGTTTGATTCATTTTTCTGAAGGTGAAGTTTGTCACTATGAGTCAATCGAAGGCCCTGAAGTTGGTGAAAATGATGCAACAACAGGTAAAGTTGTTGGACTTTTAAAACTTTAGGTTTATTTCTGTTGGATTATAAATGTTTTTCTAATATTTTCAGATTTTCATCAAAGTAATTACCAAGTATTTTAAGTAACTGTTAAAATGAGACCAGTTAAAGGTCAGATTTTAATACAGCAACTTCAGACAAACTGTCCACGTCAGTCGTCCTGAAACCTGAAGTGTGAAGAAACAAAACTCTCATCCCTGAATGATCAACTTCCGAAATATTTGGATTTATTGATGCCAATCAAAGTTTAATTAATCAGCTGCTTTATCAGTTTAACAATGTCAAATTTTTTGTTTTATTAGTTTTCTTTTTATGCTAGAAGTTGAATATCTATGCAAAATTATTTATTTTCAGCATTTAAATTCGCATTTTTTAACCTTCATTGTAAACATGCTCAGTAATTTAGGTTAAAATTCGAGATAAATTTATACATTTGCAAGTAGAGCTAATAATATTTGGAGAACTATTTCTCCGTCATTAAAACTCATCTTCCACCTGAAGAAGGAAACAAATTAAAAACGTTAGTAAGTCCTGGTTGATCTGAGAGAAAAATGATTCACATGTAAATGAAAGACCGTCTCTGAAGTCTAACAATAAAAATCTAACTGGATTTCAGATGAATCCAGAGACGTCACATATTCCTTAATTGAGCTTAAAAACGTCAAGACTAAGAAGGGTGAGTATTTTATGTAGGAGCCACAAACCACATACAAATGTTATAAAACACAGTAGTTATGGTGCTTTTATTGGACACTTTTATCTAAACAAAGATCATTTATCTGATCCTTCTGACAGGGAAGAAAAAGGAATCCCAGGAGAAACCGGTTTACTCTGATTTTAAGTTTTGATCATCCGGAAGGAAAATCCATAACAATGAAACTAAAACATGTGTAGCTGCTCTTTTTGTGCAACCTGCCACTTTCATAACTTCATGTCAGTGTAAACTCTGAACGTTGGTGTTTGGATTTTAAATGGACTCTCAGTATGTCGCTCATGGACAGATATTCATTTCCAAGATTCACACAAAAGTACAAACAGTTTTGTCATCAGAGGAACAACTCTAGTCAGCTAATGTGATGAAATAGGTTTAACAGAAACAAGAACATAAATAAGTAAAGAAATCAAAGCCAACATGTGCGTTTTGTTTCAGGTGACAGTCAACAACGTCCACGGATGCTCCACAACAAAGACAAAGGTCAGTAAAGTCTGCATCCACCTGCAGCTGGAACTGTTGGAACAAGTTCCCACCTTTGATTGTGATGTTACTTACAAATAATCATCTCTTCCTCGACAGGAAAACCAGTTCCTGCAGCTGATGAGATGGTTTATTCTGAAGTAAAACCAGAGTAAATACTTGAACTTGGTTTTTATGAAGTAAACTGTCAGGACTCGTGCCACCTTACTGAATTTTCCGGGATCTTTTTTTATCTTCTTGCAGCATAACAAAGAGATAAAAGTTAACAAAATAAAATGGTAATGCACCGTATTGTCTAGGCTTTAGTACAGGGATATGATGCCTTTACATATTCAGCTTTTGAAAAATATATCTCATTGCATGTGAAGCAAACATTATTTTATATGTATAAAACATTTATTGTCTAGTCATGATGTATTATGTTCTAAATTCATATTTTCATCTCATTGTGCTTTTATATAATTTTCTATATTTAGTTTGTATATATCATGAACTTTGAATCATTAAACTCTCTCACCTGAACAACTAAGTTTTTATTGTTTTATTCATGTTTGACTTGACACAAAACATCCAAACTTTCATGCATTTGATCTTTTTTGAGGCGCAGGATAAAGCAGCGTTTCCCGAGCCTGGTCCTCGAGGGCTGCAGTCCTGCACGCGTCAGATCGCGTATCGACACACCTGATTCTAATTAACGGTCTTCATCAGCTGGTCATCAGGGTCTGCACGAGTCTGGTAATGACAGTTGTTTGTGTCAGGGTGGGCTGAAGCGGGGTAACGTCTAAAACATGCAGGACAGCGGCTCCCGAGGACCAGGTTTGGGAAACGCTGCTGAATACGTCAGTTTTTGTTGAGTGGAGTGAGTACTGCGGTAAAAGATGGCAAAGTCAGCATTTTAAATCCAAATCCACGATATTAATGTCAGTGATTGAAGAGGATAGAAACAGAGTACCAGATAATTGAAATCAAAAACATATTTTTAAAAAAAATGTGAATATGACCAGCTAAACTTTGCAAATATGTTCACTTAGTGGCTTCAGTTACAAATGAGTTTCTTCGTATTTGCTAAAAGTGGCAAAAATCAAATAGTGTGACTGGTTGATGCTGAAGTTGAATCTCAAGTAATGAATATTGTACCTCAGTATGAACCTAATTACTTTTTCTCCTAAATTCACTTGTATAAGAAAAAAAATTAAACGTAAACATATATTTCAACATCTTCAGGAAAGACCAGAACGCAGTGCAGGAGCTCTTACTTTACTTCCGGCTCATGAAAACAACAGTTAACAGTTTAAGGATGGGCTATTTTCTTCATTTAATTCAGAAATACACAGGCGAGACAGTGGACGCGTGTAGTAACTGCTGGAAGTCTAAGTTAGCACAAAGCTGTTGCCTTGAAACATGAAGACAGAAGAAAGAAACGCACACAGGAACCTGGACGACGACCACGTTCAAACAGAGAAGTGAGGATAAAGGTTTTTGCTTATCACAGAAACGAAGATGTGCTCACAAATACAACATCTCAGGAAGTATTTTCTCAGGACTTTAAAAGACGCTGGAATCTGACTTACGGTTTTAGCAAATTAAAGCTGATATGCGTAAGGTTTCGAAATGCTGTGAGTCCTGTGTGCGGCCGAATGCCCCCACATCTTACTAGGACTGACCCGTTTTTTGTAAAAGTAAATAAGCAATCATATTTATGTTAAATCAGAAAGTCTGTACTATTGATTTAATACAAAAGGTGACGACCATCTGGACAATCTAAGATAAAGGTCGGATAAGTGATTCCACACAACATTTAATAAATACTCTGTCCCATTCAGGAAATATCTCCTTACATCTGCTGGCTCCACAGCCTGAGAGTATAATATAAGAAAAACCTTGTCCTCCTACACAGTCCTGGTTGTATAATTTAGAAAACGATAAAATGAAAACAAACTGCGCAGCCTTCTGCCCAAACGTTCACAAACACTGCTCCAGCCAGTCAGACAGGGGGAAGGTTGGTGGTGGCGGTCTTCAACCCTGGTCCTGAGGACCCACTGTCCTGCATGTTTTTGATGTGTCACGCAGGACAGTGGGCCCTCAGGACCAGGGTGAAGACCGCTGAAGACCACTTACCCTACCTTGATTCTGAATTAAAAGTAGCCGTGGAGGACTGAAACCATAACGGTTAAGGCCTAACCGTTCAACCTTCTGGTCCCAATCGTTTACAAGATGTGGCATTTACAAAACAAACAAAAAGGAATATAAAAACCAAAAGAGTAACAAGGTGTCATTTCCTTTGTTTTTTTCCTTAAGAAAGAGTAATTTTCAGGTTTATTCCATAACAATGCTTGCAAGAATAAAAATAAGTCAATGTAACACATCCTATTGAGACGCCACTTTGGAACTAACTTCATAGTGAGTTTAAGGGATATATATAAATTTACTTTAACACTCCTTAATCTGAGCCAAAAAGGATTTAGACTTTTAAGCTAAAACTGATGAGCTACAAAAGACTAATTTAGTCTAATCAAGTGGACATTTCCACAACTTAGCATCCTTGTAGCACCAAATCGCCTCTTTGTCTTACTTTCTCCGAAGACAATTTTGCAACAAAGCTTCATCAAATAACAGTGAGAGAAACGTAGAACAGAAAGACATTAACTCTGGATAATACTCACTCCTGGAAAACCAAATGTGCATTGACTCAACTGAGAAATGTACATTTCACACATAAGAGCTGCAGCTCCTGTGAACATCTCTTCAGTTGGAAAGGATCTCCTAATTGATTAAAGACTAACTTTCTCAATTAATGTAATGATATGAGGACAATGAAAACATTCCTTTCAGCCCAACCCTTTGTTCCTTTACCCACAGAATCAAAAGTGATAACAGAAACAGAGGTATAATGATCCCATTATCAGAGTCTCATCAATGGTCCCCCAAGTGTCATCTTTGATTCAGACACCATTAACCCAACGCACCAATCAGCACAATTACAGAATCAAATCCACGCAGATCCAGCTCTGCTGTGCATCTCAACATCATACCAACATAAATTTGTAGATCGAACAGGATATCAGATATATCTGTGGTAAAAACGGTCATCTTCAGAGGAGCCTAGATACAACTGGGAGCAACACAAGCAACACAGTGCGACTTCACCAACTGGTGAAAAGCAAATCCATCTGTTCAGCATAACACAATTTCCACCTTGACAGATTTGGAAGTCTTCAAAAAGCTGGAGAAACCAATGTGAAGAATATGGGTCCACTTCTGTACTGGTTCTGAAGTGTTTGCGCTCACGAAACATGCTGACGTACAGTTTAGGTTATCAGACTGAATCCTTCAGGGCAGCAGGTAAAAACTGAGCACAGTGTCTTCTGCCGTTTTGATTTTAATAGTTTCACTCGTGAGTGCAGAAGCTGTAGCCAGCAGCTCTGATGCACCGTTAGTCAGGCATATCGATGCAGAGTTTAGGTGGCGGGACAAAGTATTTCCCAGGGCTCTGTGTGATCACCACTCCAGTCTTCTTATGGAACATGGGGGCAATTTTAGGTGGGGGCTCGGGTACCGGCAGATCCTCGGCCGCCTCAGGGTCCTCACTGCGTTGGAGGTCGTAGGACACGTTGCCGTACTCTCGCAGGAAAGGGAGCAGCTCCAACAAGAAGTGGCAGAAGTCCTTACGGATGCCGAACCACCCTGACGGAAGATGAAGACAAAGAAGAGTTTACCAGTGGAACAACAGCGGCAGCTGCACAAGGATGAGTGGAACGTCACATGACCTAATAACCGAGTTATCTGAACAACACTCACAATGTTAAACTGATTTTTGCGAGAACTAATACAGAGTACAAACCAGCAGAAAATTGTTGCTAATGTTATTATTAAAGGATTTATTACAGAGAAGCTGTTTTTATTACTGTAGAAGCAGAACAGAAAATAACCATTAAAAGACATGTTTACTGTCTGAAATACTCACAGTGGTTCCCTCCTTTCTGGCCAAAGGTGGTGGCCATGAGTGTGAGCAGCGAAAGCCACAGAGGGATGAACACACACACATAACTGAGACTGTTGTGGCCGTCCAGCTTGTGCACTAGAAGAATCTGAAAGACGTGAAAGTTATGAAGATGAAGCGTGTCAAGTCACTGTTAAGGGCCATTGCTCATTAATTGGAAGTATAATCCGTGTTCTTCATGTCCAATAGTCAATGATTAATTCCCTCCCCCTGAGCCATATTAATGTCCCTGCTTTAGCGCTGAACTGACCTCAAAAGTGAGAAGTGGTACAACTATGGTCATCCAGCTGATTGCCATGGTGATGTGGGTTCGCCGCTGCTCAGCGATGATGTCTATGGAGCGAAGGAAGAGGACTGACCAGATGATGTAGTAGAGGACAACAAGGCACAGGAAGGACATTAGGATCCACAGTGGGACACACACCACCTGCAGTTAACAGACACAAACATTAACAAGTCTCCTCAACTAATCTGTCAGAACTAAAACAGCATCTAATGCAGCGAAAACAACAACAAGCATGTCGGATGGTTCAAAGATGTGGTTTTTGTGTGCCTCACCAGCCAAGGCCAGTTGATGATCTTGTCTAGCTTCAGAGCGATGAAAATAAACTGCAGAATATTGACTGAACACAACACCTCCAGCTGAGGAGAAAAGGAGGGAGGCAGATCAGGCCAAAAGCTGAGCACTATATTCTCACACAGCAAGAGCATGGAGCACCTGGGTTTACGTTTTTACTGCAGCCAATGACCCAACAATTAGTTAATAAACTGCTTACAGAACAGAAACAAAAACTGTAGATTAAATATTCTAGTTGTAATTCAGTACAAAAATGCCACTTATTCAATAGTTAAAGTCAAAAGACAATATTCTGACATAATCTCCTATCCGAGAATATTGAACTGTATATTTTTTGTTTGGCTTTAATAACAAAAAAAAATTATGAGTACACAAGGATATTGCAGTAAAATTGTTTAGGCATTTCATTTATCAAACAATAAAATGATGCTCTGCAGATTAATTCAAAATAATCAGTTATTGCAGCCAATATTCTGACAACATGACACAGCTTTTTTTCTAAATGACCAAGATGAATGTGTGAAACATTTACAATCACAACATCCCAACTAGTCCTTGTATTTATCCGTCACTGTGACAGAAAAGCTTAGATTCATATTTCAGACTATACGACAGTGTTTAAATGTAGCTTTGTCCTCATTTTTCCCAGATTTCAGGGTACATCTTCACATATGTTGGATCTCTTGCCTCAAGGGAGCGATCGTGCCTGAAACCCCAGACACAGGCTGCTACAGATACAGGAGATACAAAGAAGAGTGGCATGAAGACGAGTAGCCAGAAGTAGGTTCCTCTCTCCACGCGGTCACACACCAACACCTCAAACATCAGCAACAGGACGTGGAGCCCGACTGCTATGAGCATGGCCTTGAACTCCACACATGTCTCCCCTTCAGCCCTAAAGGAGGACACACAAAAATTGAGAATTGCACTTATGTCTTATAATTCTATGTTTTTGTTAACATTTTTAGATTTATCAAAGCATTTTGCACAGCTTTATAATTAAAAAAAAAACAAATTTCTAAACTTTATTCTTGCAAAAGTAAACAACTGAAATATGATATATTATTTTCCTATATATTATTATCCTATTAAATTATTGTGTCCAAATATTCTTTGAATAATAATTAAAAAAAAAAAAATCAGCCAGACCTTCAATTTCACACCAACAAGCCAATATTAAGATTTTTTTTTATTATTCAATACCTTAAAAGGTGTAATTTACAGGATTAACTGACTTTTTTAATGTTTCCAGGTCTAAAAGAAAGCAAGAATGTTTAAAGCGACCTATACTGAGGGTTGTGGGCCCACACTCCAGTCCCCACAGAAGCCCCAATGATCACCAACAGCTTCCACAGCCATATGGGGGTAAATACAGCCCAGCAGCTCCACTGGATAACCCCATCCAGCCTCAAGGACAGCAACACAGAGAACAGCAGCAGGCAAGAGTAGATCAGAAATTTACTGCAACAGAAAGAACAGAAACATTCTTCATCTGGAAAAATTCTTTTTTTTTTTTTTTAGGAACATATAATTTAAAAAAAAGATGTCCCCTGTGAAGAGTGTACACAAGGGAAATAAAGGTTCTCTTTGTTCAGAAAGGGTAGGAAGGGTTATAAGAATGTTTTTGAATGGCGTGATGAAGGACTTGGAATACAAAAAAGGTATAAAGTGGACAAAATGTTCATATAAATAACACAAATAGATTAAAAAAAAAGATATTAGGTAAATGAATATGATAAGATCAAGATTATATCTTGCAGTCCATTTCTGAAACACAACCATGACTAGTGGTTGATTTGCAGGGGACACCAACATGATCCACTCAGTGGTGCCATCACCTCCTCTCTTTCTCATAAGTATACCTGCTGTTGTTTATGTAATAATTGCTTGGGGGTCATGTTCTGGTTCTCTGGAAAGATCCTAGACACAACTTGTGTTGTAATAGATGCTATATAAATACATTTGAATTGAATAGTCTAGACTGATCTCAATTAATGTGCTTTAATAGCGCCCCTGAAGCTTCCAGCACGCATGACGTTTTATTCAGGAGTAACCACATTGTGATCACAAACCTCTTGGAGACCGTACACACAGATCGCTTCACTAATCAGCAGAAAAGCCAAAGCCTTGACATGTGTCATCCTTGTTATGAATAAAGATGTTCAGAGACAAAGCTGTGCTGTTATCTTAAAAGCAAAAAAAAAAAAACATAGAACCTTGGGAAATATAACAAAGAAAACAATACTCATAAGCAAAGTTCTGTCAAATGATTCGTTTCTCTAAGTGTTTATAAAACTCATAAAACATTCAGAGAAGTTATCAGTGTCAAACTTGGACATTGATTAAAGGTAACATTATCTTTACATGAATAACGTTTTTGTAAACCACGTACCTTTGCTTTTCTACATACCTAAAATAAAAATATTTATGTTTAAGACAAAAAAGGCCAGAAACAGTGACTACATCTGCTGAACCCTGGATTGTATTTGATGCTTTCTTCTGTCACATAATGACCTACAGATCTAGACCTGCACTTGAACATGATTTTTGTACATATTTCGCAAGACTTTACAATTTATAACTTAAACATGGCCATCATAACAACCACAACTTCGTATTAATTAGTTGTGTGCATTATTTCTGAACTTGTGTGAGAATTTAATGTCCAGTATGAAGGTGAAAACGGCACATTTCCTGACTAATGTTAGTTGGTAAATTAAAGCAAACCGTAATTAAGTTTGAGGTTAATTATGCTACGGCGTTAGCCGGGCCGCTTCTACGCCAACACAGTATTTAGCATTTGCTACTTATTTTTAATCACGTTTACTGCCTTACACCCTCTGGGCGGCTGAAACACTGAGATCGGTTTAGTTCTCGTTAGTACGAGCCGCGTGTTTTCAAACAAGCGTCAAACGGATTGTTATTTTTTTTAAAGAAAAGCGACGTTAGCGGCTAGCTGCGGACGAGCTGCTTCGGAGCTAACTTTACCTGGGGTTGAAGTCCTGGAAAAAGCCTCTTAAATTCATGGCGAAGGACTAGCTGGCCTTCGTTTCCTCGACTGTGTGAATTAATTCACCGTTTAATTTGGGTGCTATACATTGCAGTTTTGTGGCTCGTTGAGCTTTTTGACTCCGGTTCATCACGAGCACTATACTAAGAGTGTTATTGTTTTGTTTTTTTCAGTGCGTAAGAAAACGCGTCACGTCCTTCTTCTTCTTGGAATTTCGTGGCGGTTGCCTACAACGCGATTACCGCCACCTACTGGATGGAGTAGTAGAATTATGATTCAGTGGAAAAAAGCGTACCTCTGTTTTTCTGTTTTTTAAGTAAAATCATATAAGTTAATTAAGTCTGAGAATAACGTCTTAATAACGACCGCATTCTATTGTAAACTGTTTAGTTTAACTGTTCATTTTCAACCACATTGGGAGACCATTAAGTGAAAAATTATCTATTCACTTCATTTGTGCAAAATAAATAGTGTTTATGTTACTACAAATAACTACAAATGCCTTGTCTTTGTTTTGTGCATGTGCCTAAAATCTGGTGACAGAGTAATTGAATAATTTAAGTTAGTGTCTCGGTACAAGAGGTGGCAGTAACAACTTAACATTTTCGGATGCTGGTGTGCCAGATGATTTTTATTATTTTAAAAAATGTTTTGTGCATGTAAAATGGTTGAAAAACAATACTCTTGATATCATGATCTCATCCCTTCTGTTCCTATTTGCCATTATGACAACGACTGCCCATTGAATTCTGCAGAACTGCCTTCTCTTCCTGTCCTCATACCACTTCCTTTTCCGCATGGGTGTTACCAGACCACCTCTTACCACTTATCTAATAACTCATCTTAACCTAATTTTCTATTGGCCATCAGTAGAATATATTGGTATCTATATTTCTAGCTTTTTCTATCAGAGCGACTGTTTGAATAGCTGTTTCAAGCTGATTAGAGCTGAACGTGGGTTCTGGACTGATGCTTCAGGAAGAATCCAACGATGAATTGCTGGTAGAGAATTTTTTTAATGTGACCAGGGTTGGTAATTTTTTTCCCCCTGAGCAGGGGTGTTGGACTCCAGTCCTCGAGGGCCGCTGTCCTGCAGGTTCCAGCTGTAATCCTCTAGCACACTGTGATACAAGTGGCCGTGTCATCAACGGAGTTGTACAGACCTTTGTGACAAGCTGAAAAATGCCCATTAATCTGTTCTGTGGACTATATTGGTGCCTGGCAGACATCAAATAGAGATGCATTACAGCCATCTAGTGACAGGAAGGTGAAACAATGCAGTTGTACAGAAAAAAGTGCTTTTCTCCAGACATGGTAGAACTTTGAACTTACTAGAAGGCTTTCTTTTTTTAAATGCCTAAAATGCCAGGTTTTTCCTCCTTCATCTGTGTTTTATTAGATCCATACTTTCTACATTGCCCCTGCTGCCTCACAGTAATGCACTTTTAATTTCTAATTTAATTTCTCTTTAATTTCTTTTTTATTTCTAGCTGGTAGCAGTTTGAACACAAACCCACTAAGGCATCTCCTTTTGCTCCTGCTTTGCCTTTCACTCCCATCAACATCACTTTTTTTTTTCATGACCATTCTTGTCAGTGTGGACATCGTGGACATGCTGTATGTACGATGCACACCGAAATTGGACCTCTGCTTTTAACCCATCAACTAGTTTCACTAGTGAGCAGTGGGACAGCTAGAAAACACAGGACAGCTAGAAAAAAACAAAAGAAAGAAGTGTGCAGCTGTTGCTGTGAATCTGAAGTGGTGGGTGGTGTCAGTTTTGACTTCTTTTTTTCCAATACCACCACACATTTAGTAGTATTAATGTGACACAACTAAATCAATTCAGCTTCATTTATATTTTGTTTTGCAGAAATTGTAGAGAGCAGGTAATCTGTTTTCTCCCTCATAAATGAAAAAACCCTAAACTGATTTTGCGGCCTTTGCATGAAAGCAGAAGACGTCTTGCTTGTTAACCACAGTAAATCTGTCATTTGTTCCATTTTCTAGCTTTCATTTCCAGCTTCTCTGAAATCCTGACCTCTGTTCTTTCCGTACATGCCAGTTTCAATATGATGAGCAGGCATGGAGTGCAAACATCTGGAGCTGCAATCATGACAAAATGAACTCAAAGTGGAAACAAGAACAAGGAAAAATAACTCCAACATGAACAAACAGACCTGACAGAGATGCAAAGTGATTCAAGGAGATTGAACCTATAAGTGACCTATTGTAAAGGTGGGTGAAGGTGAAGCAAAGACAGCGTGAACAGACATCTCATGTCCACTTCCTCCTTCTCCACTTCTCATCAGAAAGAGGGTTTTTTTTTCACCTTTTCATTAGTGTGTGGTGGACTTCATGAGGAAGTAAGAGCTGTTTCTTATCTGTCTGTTCACTCTGAGCGTGTACTTTCTTCAGAACGAAACACAGCCTGTCACCGTGTGACTGTGAGTGAGTCATGTTTGCAGTTCAACTTCCACCTACATTCTTGTTCACTTCAAGCAGAAACAAGACATCTCTGTCAGAAGAGGAATCCATTCTTCTCTTCCCTCACATCTGTTTTGAAAAGACAACTAATGAAATGATTATTTTAAGAATATTGTAGCAACATTAGTTTTATCTCAGGTGAAGAGAAGTGAGACAAAGGCAGGTGTTAAGAGAAATTCATTGAACATATCTACAGCATATCACTAATTAGTTCCCCCTTTCTGTCCTTATTTATTTATGCAGTTGTGTGCTGAGAACTGAGGAAGAAAATTTAAACAATATTGATTTATCTTGAAAAAGACCATTTCTTATAGTTTTTTTCTGTTCCAAAGTTGAAGTCAGTTGACTGGCATTAAGTACTGAGAGACAACATGTTTTGTATAATTGTTTTAATCAAAATGTACAATGATATAATTCATTATAGGTCAAATCAGAGTCTGGTATTTTTAAATTAAATTAAATATCTAGGAGGTGATGGAAGACAGTCATATATGCCATTTGTTGTATGCATGTTCTTATCTGGATTTCATTAGATGAAAATATAGCTATATCACATGGAGATCTTACACATTTATACTTGACATATAAATAGATTAATAAATATGATTTAAATACATCCACCATAATGTAAATGATATGTCAGTGGTGTAGTACGGGGTATACACAGGTATACGAAGCATACCTACTTATTTTTCAGTCAGTATTAGGTATACCCACTTCCCAACCTACTCTGATGTGTATTATTTAGTGATGTCTGCAAGCCAAATTGCCCAATTTTCTTTCATAGGATGGTGAGGGCATCACCCCACCCACACTGACTCTAATTGTCTAGTATTTGTATGATAATTTCAACCTCTGTACATTACACGATCAATAGGCATAAGTGTACGATAATTTCACAGTCATGCTGATGATGACCATTTATTAGTATCAGGTGTGTTGATGCAGGGAAGCATTTGAAACATGCAAGACAGCGGCCCTAGCGGACTGGAGTCCAACGCCCCCGGTTAAATAAAGGGGTAAAAATAAATATCAAATGAAACAGACTTGGGTAGGACAATGTGACTGCCCTGTTTTGGGGAACACTAAATAGTAGTCTTACATGTCACTGTTTAATTGCTGTATGGGCTGCTTAAAAAGGGAATGAATAAGGAGTACACCCGCATCTCCAGGGACCACAACACCACTGATTATGTTGATTATTTCCCAACATCTACAGGAGCTGCTCTTTCTTATCTTCATCCCATCAAGGAAGAGGACGATGGATCACACCCGAGACAAAGCATCAGAAGCTCTCTTTTCTTCAGCGTGAACTGCGTAACAAGAGGAAAAGGTTACTTTTACTCAGGCATCATTTTTCTGTTTTTTTTTTTTTTTTTAGGTTGGTGGTAAAAATCAGACTAATTCAACCTGAAAATAACCAAATAGCCTAATTTAAAGACTGCATGTTTCTGATTTCTTGAACTAAACAGCTTTGTCTGGATAAACTGATAGCCACACAAAGCAGGTAGAGCAGGGGTGTCCAAAGTCAGTCCTCGAGGGCCAGTGTCCTGTGTTTTTAAAACTCTCCTTGCACAACACACCTGATTCTAACTAATGGTTGTCATCAGCTTCTTATCAGGTCTGCACAAGTCACAGTCATTTGCATCAGGGTGTGCTGAAACAGGGAAACATCTAAAACCTGCAGGACACTGGCCCTCGAGGACTGACTTTGGACACCCCTGAGGCAGAAGATGGTATGATCATCTTCCTTTTTTTTCCCCTCCTGTCAGATTTATCATTTCTAATGTTGCCTGAACTCCATGTTTTTCCTGAGAGCTTGGCTTTGGTTGTGTCAAGGGTGACCAAAGTCGATCCTCAAGGGCTGACTCTTTCCCTGCTTCTTCACACCTTGATACAAGTGTGCTCATGAACTCATGAAGAGTTGTGCAGACCTGGATGACACGCTGACGACAACCATTAATTAGAATAAGGTATGTTGATACAAGGAGACATCTAAAATCTGCAGGACACTGGCCCTTGAGAACAAACTTTGGACACCCCTGACTTATCTGCTTGTGGATTTTCAGAAGAAGTCTCATTTTCAAAAGTCTCATTCTCACCAAAAGTCACTTATGAGCAAAGCATACAGGAAAATGAATCTGCAAATAGTGCCAAGGTTTCAGTCATAACTTATAGTCCTGAAAGAACATAAGAGCTTTCAACATGCAGACCCCTCTCTAGGGGCTTATAAGCATTTATAGTTCTTCATATACATGTGTCAAGACCCATAGAAAAATGAGAAAACAATAATGGGCATGTTGAGCAAAAATTTTGCAAACATAACTACACAGGTCGTATTTGCCTACTTCCACTAGTGTGGCCAGTTACAATAAACACAATGCAGCTCCTCTACCCCTCAAGCATTCAACGACATGGAGAGGAGCATAAAATTGCTGCTCATATTGTAAATGGGAGGTGCATGTGAGGGGATTAGCCCACGATTTGTTATGAAACTAATGTGCAATATATGAAAATAAAAACTACGCTATTCCTGCTCTGACTTGAGCTCATAAATGTCTTTGTTCACATTCAGTCTCATATGATTGATTTCAACTGGTGTCATTTTCTAAGGTGTCCCTACCTTTAGCCCACAATCTGTGTAATCTTATACACGCTACAAGCATCACAGTGTGGAGGACAATCATCAGGATGGTGCAGACCAGACTGGATGGAGAAGTTACAGGAGGCTGGGGTCCAACTGCTGTAAAGAGAAAACAATATCATTGCTTTGGACCGCTTATTTGTGGTTGGTTTATGAAAGAAATCCTCAGTTTCTAAGACATTTGATACTTTTTTTTTTTTTTTTTACAGCCAACAGCAGTAGAGCAGAATAACAGATTGCTGAGAGTTCAACAACTAAAATTAGCGTATTAAGTTGAGCCACTCAAGAAAGATAACTGATATAAATAAAAAATATCATACAGGGAAAACAACAATCCTCTATGTCAACAAATACAGTGTTGTTAAAAATACTTTAAATCTTAAAAGCAAGAACACAAGATTTTACAGCAACACAAATGCTCACGCCTCACAACAATGATAAAAAGGTAAGAGAGCTGTCTGAGGCGATAAGGTTTAACAAGCATGTTAAAGGTAAGGACTGGAAAAACCATCTCCAAGCAGTTTGATGTTCCTGTGAAAATAGTTGGAAATTTGGTTTAGGGTCCACAGAACTGTGGCCAACTTCCCTGGATGTGGACACAAGAAGAAAACTGAGGATAAAATGAGAAGATGGACAATACGATTAGAAGCCAAAGAGCTCCGAAAAGCTTTTAAAGATGTTGAATTCCAAGGTCAAGGTACATCAGTGTCAGATCACACCATCCATCTGCTGAACCAAAGTGAACAAAAGAAGACTTCACTGTTGAAAGCATAACCCTTAAAAAAGTACAGACTGGAATTTGTCTAAATGCATAATGACAAACCACAAAGCATTTGGGAAAATGTTATTTAGACACATGAGACAAAACTGGAGCCTTTTGTCAGGTCACATCAGCTCTATTCAGAGGTGCAAAAATGAAACCTGCTACTGTGAAACATGGAGGAGGCTCGCTTATGTTCTGGAGGTGCTTTGCTGCATCTGGTACAGGGTGTCTTGAGTCTCCGCAGAGTAAAATGAAATCACAAGACTATTAAGTCATTCTGAAGACAAACATGCTGCCCAGTGTCAGGTGTGATCTCAATCGCAGGTCGTGAGTCCTCCAACATAATAATGACATAAAACACACAACTAAAACAACCAAGAATGACTAAGAACAAAACATTGGATTGTTCTGAAGGCAAACTTGTGCAGCAGTGTAAAGAATTTGGTTATTTTTGGACAATGACTGAGTTCCACCAGAATAAAAAATAAAAAAATAAAATAAAATAAAAAAAACAGGCATCACAGGGGTTTATGCTGACATCTCATCATTTTCCTCTCCAACGTTTTGGAAATCGTGTACTTTCAACCACATCTAGGTTTGTGTTTTAATATAATTTGCAGTGATTCAATTAGTGTTCTGTCTGAGGTCAAGACTAATTTGTTTACTCTTTGTGATATAACTTCTTAACAAGAATTCAAGAGAGGTGTCAATCAGCTGTTAAAGCAACACAAGCCCTGCAGAGATGGACTTCATGGAGTAAGGAGCAAGGAGTTCAGGTGAGGTTTGAGAAATAAAAAAAAATAAATAAATAAAAAAAAACCTCTTTGTGGCCAATAATTTTGACCACCACATCTGCCACAACTACATTTTACATGAAGAAAACTTCAATATTTAAATTACATTCAAAAGTGAACTGTTAGGGGTTCACTTTTTATGTTTTGGTGAAAACCCATGTTGCTGGGAAGTAATAAGTTTTGAGCCAATTCATTCTTTAAGCCATTTGACAGTACTCAAGTACTCAAATGAACAAGTTTGTGCTTCCTGGCATATAAGTCACAAAGAACATTGTACTACAGGGAAAGTGTCTCTTTACACAACAATATTTCCTGAAAGACGTTTTTGGACTTTCAAGGATTTTTTTTTTTTTTTTTTTTTAGTGCATTTGAGTTGGGTTGAGTAAAGGCACTGTGTTCCTTAAAAAAGGAGACGCGGTGCTTCTTTCAGGATTCATTCATTTATATTGTTGTTTAGATACATATCAGCTCAATCTGATAACTTGGGTCAGGTTCATTGATTTCTTTAAGCTCTAAACTAAGTTTGCAACTGTGTGTTATAAATGATAGAGAGGTATTTCTAAACGATATCTGTCAAGTGTACTTCTGAAGCTGCCATGGTTACCTGCTTATGCATTTATATGGCCTCTTCTGGACATCGTTTTAACACCACTAATCTGCATCAGGGATTATTTCAGAACTTTCTATCACTCATGCAAACACTCAGTTGGTGCATGACAATGAGAAATCTTGTCAAACATCTTAGCATCTCCCTAAAAACTTTTTCTATTAGTTTAAACTACTTGTGCAACAAAATAAATGCATGGAAATACCTAATGATCACAGCCAGCTTTTACCAGCACTTTCAGCGTTGGTTTTGTCCACATAAGAGCCGCTGACATTGCTGTCTTTGGTATCAACTGTCATTTGCTGTCCCCGGTTGGCCTTTGCAGGTCTTTCTACCTGCTTCTAGTCTACCCAAGTGTAGAGAAAACAGTCCACGGTTATACTTCTTTTCACTTGTGCATGAAAATTCAGTCAGCACAGATGGACCTGTAATACTTTGTGCATTTATGATGATGTACGTGGACAGAAATCTTTTCTGACACAAATTATAATTCTACCATCAATGCAGATCAGTTTTAATTCATCTGGCATTTTTTAAATGAAGCCACATTAGCATAGGTCTTTATGTAAAAGACAAGTTTCACCTTTTCTCCTTACAGCCATCCAGGCCTGTGGAGACTCTCCCTTTGAAGGGTGCTCACATTTATAAAATCCTTCATCAGATACAGATACCGCTGAAAAAGTCACATTTCCTGCTGGATGGGTCCCTATGAAAGCACCATCTTTGTAAAAGTTAGCAGAGAAATTTGAAGTCATGGCGCTGTTCTCATCTTCTTTGTAATAGCAGAGAAGTGTGACTCTGTCTCCTTCTGGTACAGGAAGTGCTGGGCTGTCCAAGATCACATCATCATCTGAAAACCAGAACCAGGTTGTGATGTTTCAGCTGGTACAAAATTAAGAGGAAACAAGCCAATATAGACGCATCGATAGATAATGTTACCGGTGATTGTGATGCTGAGGCTGGTGCTGCGCTCCCCTTTCGTAGACTCACACCAGTAAAGTCCAGTGTCAGATGGATAGACATTTTCAATGGTGCAGGAGGACTCGTGGAGCAGTCCCCAATCACTGCAGGACTCAATCCTCTGAGAGGCATTTCTCTTCAATGTCCAGTTTCCAGAGTTTTCCCCAGCGTCACAGCTCAAACTGACCTTGTCATACCAAAAGAACTGAGATCTGTTTGGATAGATGCTCAGTGTGGCTGCTGGAGGGTCAAACAGGAAATAAAAAGGAAAGTAAAATCACCACTGACATTGAGTACTTACTAGTACTAGTGATAAGGTTAATGATATTGATATTGAATCAACATAGCTAAAATTCTTCTTTGCCTTGAATTAAAATCAGCAGTAAATATGTGATTAAATTGTAGTAAATATTTGTAGGTCTGATTTAGAAGTATGTGTTTCTTTTGAAAGACATATGTCAGCCTGCTATTTATTTATATAATCAATTTTTTTTGTTCTTTCTACATGCAAGTTATTTCCTCAGATGTTTCAACTTACAAACTTTATTGAGTTTAATTGAGTAATGTTGGTGTCTTGTTGTCTGATTCCTGTCTGGAGTGTGTGTGAGCGTGTGTGTGAGATCTGCGTTTTCCTTCCCCTTTTCTGAATAAATCTATAAAAAAGGATGGATTAAGGTTAAGAAGATAGAAACACAGAGAAGAGAAAAGACATAACAAACTCATAGGGGAATATATCCTTTTTTTACAGAAACAAAGAGAAGATGAGTTTAAATTGGTCCTCAAGGCTGTAGTCGGTTCCTCTCAGGTTCTTCCCCAGACCGGGAAGCTGAGCTCCTTCCTCCCTCTCTCCTTTTAAAGATTCTGTACAATCATTACTAAAAGATCAGTGCACTTGTTTTTAATTACTCATTTATTAATATTTGTAATGTATATATTGGACCAATTAAATTTTAAGTATTCTGGTTAAGCAAAACTGTCTTCTGTTTCATTTCTTTTTCCTGTTAGTCCTCGTCATTTGTGTGTTGCATTCTTTCCTGCTTCTTGGCCAGTTCGTCATTGTAAATGAAAATAATTGGGACTATGACTTGATTATCAGCTGGATTACTAAGGCCCAGCTCTGTGCTTCAGGTGCCATGAGCACTCAAGCTCTGGAGTCCTGCCCCTCCCCTGCTGTGAGAGGTCTTCTTTCATTGCCTTTGTCTCTGCTCGTACCACTAAGTGACCAGTCCTCCTGATCAAAGGTTCCTTAAATCCACTTCCTCTGCTCAGCATGTTTCTTATCAGCTGCCCATCTCTGTAGGTGAGACCACAGCCAACACCACTGTACTACTCACACAACAACCCTCTCACAGCCAAAGGAAATACGTGGTATACCAATAAACCTAATACTTAACTAACAATTGCAATATAAAAGAAGCTAATAATTTATAATTTTCCTTCATAACGTACAAAGAAACAAAAAAAAAGTGATTATATTTAATGAACTCTAAGAAAATTAAAGCTGGCTACAACTGACAAGGTCACAACTGATATATTCCCTTTCCGCAAATGAAGGCGATCAAACAACATCATTGATCAGATAAAAACAAGAGAACATTTTCTTACTCAGCAGCAGGCACAGAGAGGTGACCGTCATCTTGTCTTGATCTTCATCTGTCGCTTGACTCCAACAAACGTTTAACATTTTTACCCACAAGCTCAACCACATCCTTTACAGAAATCGAAACCTAACTAAAAACTTAAAATAATTGCAGGTGGAAAAACATCATCTAGAAAGCAGATATTTCACGTTGTTAATACCAGAACAAAACAACTGATCATGACCAGATCTTAGAAGATAAGAACTACCACAGATAAAAAAAAAAAACGTAAATTTAAAAACGCCATAATAAAATATTTTAAAAGAAAAGTACATTACCGCTTCCACAGGATTAAATTGGGTAATTAGTATTATACCATTAATTAAAATACCAGCAGGTGTGAAAGTCTCTATAAAAAGCAAACATCTGGTGATCTGGATCATTCAGGTGGAGGTTGAGTCTATGTCAAACACCCCTCTGATCAATCTGAGGTGGTTAGAGCAGCCTTTCCCATCCCTGGTCCTCTGGGACCCCTCCCCTGCATGTTTTAGCTGTTACGCTGCTTTCAGCACACCCTGATACAAGTGGCTGTCATCAACAGAGTTGTGCAGACCTGGATGACACGCTGATGATGAATGTTAATTAGAACCAGGTGTGATGATGCAAGGAGACGTCTAAATCTGCAGGAAAGTGGGCCCAGAGGACCGGGATTAAGAAACACTGGATGGATGGATGGATGGATGGATGGATGGATGGATGGATGGATGACATAACACCAGGAATCTAGTAATTATGTTTATTTGTTTGGTGTTTTCATTAAATTAAACAGTACAATGTGTTGTACAAATCAATTATTTACTATTTAAAAAAAACAAAAAAAAAACAGCAACTTGCAGATAAAGGATACTGGTAAAACACCTGATAGTAAAGCATAAGTGACATTAAGGACATTTAACATCAATGTCAAATTATAGTATAGTAATTTAGTGGTTTTGTTAAAGAAAATAAGGGGTTAACAGTCTTGTAAGACCTCTTTATCCCACCAGAGCTGATATTCATCTCCAGTCACTGTAGTATTCAATCTACCTTTTAACATTCAAATGTAGACGTTGAAGTTGCATTGGATAATCATGTCGAGTACTGATCAGTCAGACCACCTGGGCTGCTGTCACATCAGTTAGCGTTGAGTGATTTCCAGCGGCCGGGCTCAGACAGCTCTGGAGAAATTAGTAAGCAGACGGCGTTAGTCTGCTGCCACTGGAACCTTTGAGCTGCAGCCAAAGTTTCCAGCTCCTTTCTATCACTGAAAAAGTAAGAAAGTTTTCAAATATGAAATTGATCTGACAAAGTCTCTCTCACATTAGAAAAGTAAGCTCAACTATTGTTAGTAATGTTTACCATGATTTACACTAAAAAAAAGGCACAATGCTAGTTCTTTGTATTGTAAAAAAAAAAAAAAAAAAACAATTTTAAAAATGTATATTACACTTTTCCACAAAATATAAAGTGCTGTACACAGCAGCGGAGAAATAAAACGAGAAAGTAACTTGAAAAACAGCAGCAAAAACGAGACACAAGAAACTCTAAGGTGAATTCATTTCAATAAGAAAAAAAAGAACAGATAAAATCAGAGTTTTAAAAAAAAGCTGTGCAATGAAAGTAATTCAACAATTATAACAATAACAAGACATTGTTGTCTATCAACACCCCTCCCAGCAGCCAGATTTTGCAGCAATAAAATACGTAAAAATATTTACAAAAACCCTCAGAAAAAAGGAAAAGTTTAAGGAGAGATTTAAAATGTATCAGGAGCTTTTTGTGTCCCTGAGTCCAGTTAAAAACAGCTTCATAAGATTGATTCTCTGAAGGAAAAAGCCTGATCACCCTCACAAACTTTGATCTGGGGATAGTTAGAAGGCCTGAGATCTGGATCTCAGTGGTCGGGACGGCACAAGTCAAGTCTGAGATGTGAGCTGCGCCAAGGCCACGCAAAGGATCCTGAAGGGGATCAGGAGGATTTTTAAAATCAACACGAAATCTAACAGGAAGGCAGTGAAGGGACGAAAGTACAGGGAAGATGTGCTCACACTTTTTTGTACCACTAATGAGTTTTGCAGCAGCAATTTGTAATTAAAGTAAAGGCAGCGGAGGGAACGCTGACCAATACCAGAGAACAAGGAACTGATTTTAGACATTGTTTTGACCGAGAAAAAAAAAAAAAAAAACGTAACTACACGTTTGGCCTGATCATCAAAAGTAAGCTGAATATGAATATGCCTAGTGGAGTATCATTCGGGGGGGGGAGACAGCGGGGCGGTTATTGTGTCTTATGCCAGTGGCCGACAAACTTAGTGACCTGCTGCCCCGTTTGGTCTGCAGTGGTTTACTGACCCAGAGTGCCCCTAAAAGACAGGTCACACATACCAAAACCAAAAACATTGTACTGCACCGTTTCCTCCACTTACTCACTTTGGTTTTCACACATAAAAATCAGGTGATGTCTAGAGAGTTAAGTACAAAATGTTAAATAAATGGCTCCAGATCCTGGTGCAAAATGGTTTGGTTACCTGAGACTACCAGTATTTGGTCATTTGGTCACAGTTGGAGCTCTGCCTGCTCCGATGCCCAGTCCGCCTGAGATCCATCTATTTTCTTATTCGAGAACAGTTTACAGGGGCAAATGTCTGAGCAGAGGTCCCAGACCTTCTTCTCTCCCATCTACTTCCACTTAGTCATTCACAAGCCTGGACATGGTTTGACGGATCCAAAGCACTTCCCCCAACAGGGATCCAACAGGCTCCCTGAACCACCTGAACTGGCTCCTTTCCATAAAGACCATCAACTCTAAGCGCTTCCTGAATAACTGACCCCCTCACCCTGTCTCTCAGGGTGAACCTATCCATCTTCCAGAGAAAACTCATTTCAGCCGCTTGCATTTTCAATCATATTCCCGACTCCTTTCTACTCTCACTTTGGATTATGGAGTCGAACTCAGACACTAAAATCTCCATCTAGTTCCTTTACACTTAACTGAAAACCATCCCAGCGCATGTTTGAGGTCTCTTATTCAATATAGCTCAAGATACTTAATGAAATTCATGATCTCATATTTTAGTTTTCTCTTGTGTCCATTTCCATTTTACTTTTTTGTCGATAGGCCAGGTGATCTTCCAACATACAGACATGGATTATGGTTATCGCTACTGAAGGCTAGGACTCTTCCTGTAAATCTTTCAGAACTTCGTAGCGGTTTGTGACCACGAGTGACACGGGTCTACCGCGTTGACGCGTGGCAGCGTTTGGGTGAGGGAAGGATATGGTCTTAGATCGAAAAATAGTTTCACCGGAGTTCAAACCTGAATCACAACTGGAGGATGCAGCATCACCATGCGCCCAAAAAGCAGGAGCACTCATGCACCTGCTTCTTGTCTGTCGGTTGGCTGCTGGGTTTTGCCCGGAAACAGCTTGTTTTTGGTCTTTTGTCCCAGGCAGGCAAGTTGTTCTGGCTGCCGGTGGATGCAGCAGCTGGTTTTGGCTTGTGTTGAAAGGATGGATCATCTAATTTTGTTGCATCTTCTGAAGATCTGCCGTCATCCGCAGACTGATCCTTCTGCAAGACATCGTTTTGTACAGGTATGAGGTCTTTCAGATTTGAATTTAGTCGATGGATTTCCTCCTCTTTGTCCTTCAGGGTGGACTTCAGCTCTTCAATCTCTTTCAGCAACTCTGTATTACTAGTCTGGATGCTGCATAGTGGTTCTTGGTCAGGTGGCTTAGGTGGCTTTTGTCCCTTCACTGTGTACAAAGAAAAAAAAATGGTTACCACTTTTTCCATTTTTCAGTAGAACCAGAACACACAAAGACTGATTATTTCTGCATTTATGCAACCCTTGTTCTGTATGTTTGGAACCACAGATTTGGTCTTTTTTCTCTCCATTTCTCATTAAAACCAGAATATTACTGTGTTCTATCTGATAAAAAGAATTAACGCATCAACTTAACTTCAACATAACTTTTTTGGTCAGATCAAGTTCAGCTCTGATGCTCAATTTTGCACCGATGACCAACTGCTCATGTTTGAAGGGATGATGTGGAGAGCGGGACCGCCATCTGGCATCCATGACAATAATTATGTTCTAGTTATGGTTCTGATAACTCACTAGAGTTTACAACCTCATCACCTGGTTTCAGCTTTAGTTTTCCTTAGTTTTCCTTTCCTTTTCTTTAGTTTTCCGGGACAGCGGCCCGCGAGGGCCGACTTTGGACACCACTGATCTAAATGTTCTGCATACATCTAATTATTTCTCTTTAACCGACAAGTTCTGAAGCCATTTTAAGACCATTTTGGTCTTTTACGCAATACCTTTGATTGCATCATACACTAAAGAAAACATAGGACTGTATTTTGCTTTTTCAATGATGACCAATAAATAAAGTAAATCGCTGTTGGTGTCAAGAAAGTTTACATCTGCCTTCAGGGGGAGGAAAGAGTGATTCAATGAAGGAATTCCTTACCATTGCAGACCAGTTTCTTTATGTCATGTCTCCTTTTCACAAGTGTACAAGCTAGTCCAGATACCAACAAAGTGATTATGACAGTGACGAATATGGTTGGAACAAATGATCCCACGCAGATTTCTGTAAAAATAGAAGATTGTGTACATTTCATACAATACTAGACACATTTAAAACAAATTCTGATTCAGATGTAGAAACAAAGAGGTCATGAATTTTATCCACACACAGGATATAATGTCACTGAATGAAACTTTGAACTGGAAAAGAAAAAAAATCAGAAACTGTTAAAACTTTAACATAAAAGCAAGTAGTACTGTAACTGATAGGTGTGTTTGTCAAAGCTCCAGTCTACCTGCAACGGGAATCTCTGTTTCCAAAGTCTGGTTTAACTGCTGGTGGTGGACTCTGCAGGTCACGCTGAAGAAAAGACACAAGCCCAAGTTCATTGATCTGCATAGAGCTGCTCGGTCACGAACAACAACATAATCTTGATTATTTATCAATAAATCAAAATCATTTAAAATGCCTTTTGAAGCAGGCTGCGAGTACAGTCTTGCGTGTGCCCCTGCCCATAACCATCTTGACTTGATGACTTAAATGTGTGTCATTCAAAACAAAAAGACATATGTGGCAAAATAATAGTTTGTAATTTTTTTAAATCCAAGTCACAGTTAAAATTTGATAAATTGCACAGCCCTGCATTCATTCATCCATCCTTATTCTATACCAGGGGTGTCCAACCCTGGTCCTCAAGAGCTGCATGTTTTAGATGTTTCCCTGCTTCCACACACACTGGTACAAATGGCTGCGTCACCAACGGAGTTGTGCAACTGTTGATTACCATTAATCAGTTGTGTCAAAGCAGGTAGACTTCTAAAATATGTTGGACAGCGGCGCTGGAGGACCAGGACTGAATTATAGTGAATCCAGACCTGTTGGTGGCAATCTGTATCTTCGCTGTCCTGACGAAGGTGGGCCATGGTTTCGAGCCCAGATCTCGTTCAGGCTTTTCGGCAGTTATTTCATTCCTCTTGTCATCGAGAAAAGTAATTACAGGCTCTGTGGGCGAGCACTTCACCTCACACCGGACGGTTAGATGATCAGCAGCATTCAGATCCACAGTCAGTTTTGGTTTGGACACTGCAAATAGTAATAAATTACTTTAAAGATGTCCATCCATCCATTATCTATACCCGCTTTATCCGTTTCCGGGTCACGGGGGTCTGTCGGAGCCCATCCCGACGCATAGTAGGCGAAAGGCAGGGGTACACCCTGGACAGGTCGCCAGTCTATCCAGGGCCACTTTAAAGATGTGTCTAAGCTATTTTGTTCAATATTTAAGGTCATGCTTAAAGTTTTTATTTTCTTGCATGGAAAGAGTAAACACTGCCCCCCCCAAAGAACCAGTTCCACATACAGAAAGTAGGAGACAAAAAAATAAATAAACTCTTCTAGACTTTTGTGAAAAGAATGCAACAGCAACCCATGATGTTATCTTGAAAACCCATCTGTGATCTGACCAAGATACATTTCTTACCAACTAGAAAATAGATGTGAACTGCCACACAGCTTTTAGTTACCAGAACAGTGGTCCTCATTCATGGTCCCACAAGAAAACATCTGAAACCTCTCCTGCAGGGGCTGAGAAACAATGACTACTGTACATCCATGAAATGTTGACAAAACATACCCACATATAGTTCCAGCCTTGCTACCTCCTGAGGTTGTTGTCCTTGCAGGATCTGGCACCTGTAAGTCCCGTTATCAGACAGCTGGAGGTCTGATATCCTCAGAGAGAGGTTTCCATTCTGCAGCTGGTTCATGATGAGGCTTGTTCTGTACTGGAAGTCTGGATCTTTTGTATCAAATGTCTCACAACCATCCCGGTACACCAAGACCAATTTTGAGACATTTGAGAGACCTTCCTTGGACCACTCCACTGTGAAGAAGTCATGAGTTGGATTGATGCTGCAGGGTAGGATGACAGTTTCTCCAACAACACCATTTTCTTTCTGTAACCCAGCATCTGCCGAGACTTTTCCTGGAGGGGAAAAGAATAAGCAAAACACCATGGAGACAGCTGAACATTTTTTATGGGCTGCTGTTTGTAGAGTGACTCACACTGAAAATGACTGCAACACATTTAGCTTCAAACAATGTCTTGAACTGCGGTTTGAGGTTTTGAACTCATCTGTATTAAATAGTTTAATCTTAAACAATCATCACACAGACACTGGTAGGAAAACTGTCTATTCTGGGGCTCAACCCATCTCTGAGAAACTGGGTCCTGGACTTCCTGACAGACAGGTGCCAAACTGTGAGGATTCCCAACATCCCCTCCTCCCCCATCACCGTCCACACTGGCTTCCACCAGGGCGGGTGTGCAGAGCAACCCTCTTGTTCACCCTGCTCACATATGCCTGTGAAGTGTGAAGTTCGCCGATGAAAGCAGTGGGAAGACGCATCTCCGATTACAGAGAGGAGCTGGAACTCCTGGTGGGATGCTCCCCTCAGGCAGAAGGCTGCGCACCATCCGGACCTGGACCACCAGACTCTTTTGTTTTTTTTTTTAATATACATTTGTAACCTACCCAGCAAGTGATGGCGTACTGTATTAAACCTGTGCGAGGAGGAGATGTTCAGGAGGGAGCCAGCACAATCATGGACTGATGCATTGCAGCTGCGCAGGTAGGCTTGGTGGAAGAAAGTTAAAAGATTGTGTTTGTCAGTCACTCAAGTTTTATGGAGGGAGCGGTCCTGTTTTGTTGCCGGGCACACTCGGTGGGGGGAGGTGACGCTCGCGGCTTGTAGTGTTGCCGGCGTTGAAGACGGTAAAAAAGAGGAGCTGTTCCAGTTCAGGAGGGGAGGCTCGATGCCTCTTTTAGGTAGCCAGGGCCGGGAAATTAGGAGTGTGACCGCGGACCTCCGCTCTCCACCCTTGGCTGTCAGAGGCCGGCACGCCACCGCCTGCACTACCGACTATACGTTATTTGGTTCCCCGCATGTCGGTTGGTGCCAAAGCTCAGACCCTAGGGGACCGTTGTGACCGTGACACAGATTACTCTTTTAAATAAAGAGGCCCCACTGGGCCCCGCCAGCAGATGTCCCCCGACCCGCCCTGCTAGCCCCCTTCATCCCAGTGATCTTTTTTTTTCTATCTTTTTATGTCTTTATGTTCACCCTATGTTAAATTTATGTTAATCTTGAATGCATTAAAAACAGAAGGTGGGACATGCAAGGTGGACATTCCCTGCACGCCTCGGTTTCCCATAACTGAAAAGTGTATTTTTAGTTATTTTTTTCCCTTCAATTTATTTCCTTATATTTGTGAAATAAAGACTCATTTGTTTCTCCATCATTATAATACTAAATCCTTGTGGTATTGTCTTTCGTCTCTGACTCAGTCCTTATTGGGCCGGTGTGTTACAACACTATTATTGTTGTTTAACGTTTGTATGCGTTATTGGTTTTATTTTGAAAAGAGGAAGCATTGTTTTAGTGTTTTTATGGGAAAAGCGTGTGTAATTAACGAGGCATAATGACCAGAGCACAGCTCGTTATCAGGTGTTGGTAGGAAGAGGAGGATAAAGGCATGAACCCCGTGTTTAACAGAGCTCAAACTTGTATTTGTGTGCGTCCATGATGTTAACTTGAAAAGCTCCTGTCTAGAGACTGGGTGAGTTCAGAGGTTAATGTGGTCAATAACACCATCTTCTGGTAAATTAGCGCTCCGCCATAGTACTGATAGTAAGTGAGCAATGAGCGCCCAGGACTCCGGGAATCAGCTGTAAAAAAATAAAAATTAAAAAATCTAAAATGCTAGTTTTCCAAACAACCGCTTTCTCACGTGTCGATATCGATATATTGGCATTTTACCGGTCAGCTTAGTGCTAAGACGGTCAGAACAACTTTTCAAAGTTTATTTAGATTCTGTGCCGATCGTGAACCGAAAGAACCGGGTCCTTAAAAACGAGAAGAGCCGAGTCCTGTCGGAAAGACCCGGATCCATGCGAGGAGAGGCGCGAATTCTTTATTGGCGTTTCATCCGGCCAATCGCATTGTAGGACTATACCATTACGAGATCGTAGGAGGGGGACAACGCTCCGAAGATCTAGCGCAGTGGTCGGCAACCCGCGGCTCTAGAGCAGCATGCGGCTCTTTAGCGCCGCCCTAGTGGCTCCCTGGAGCTTTTTCAAAAATGTTTGAAAAATGGACAAAGATGGGGGAGGTAAATATATTTTTTTGTTTTAATATGGTTTCTATAGGAGGACAAACATTCTTAACGTTTTCCAATGCTGTAAAAGTGTGCAGAATAAATATTTAATTTCAACATTTCTGTCAACGAAGATTTGCGTCATAGCCTGCGACACACGTTTCTATCAGCAGGGCGGGATGCCGGGCAGGTGGCTGTTGTAAACAAACCGGCGGCTGTGTGATGGGCCATGGATCCCAAAGGAAACAACATTATTTACCTGCTGATGTTACAAATACAGCGTTTTTCCTGCATAGAAACATTTGACTTAACTGTCTCGGCCATCTGACAGCAAAATTATATTTATAGATCAAACTGACCGTGGCTGTTCTCGCTACCAATTACACATCTTTTTTCTGTCTCAGTTTGAGATCGGTTGGCAGTAGGGAGGAAAATCCATCCATATATCCATCTGCTGTATGATAACCTTCATTTGTCAGTAATTTCATATTTAAACGTTGTGTTTATTATGGGGGTAGACCTCTTATAACAAAAAAATGGTACCATTAGGTAAAGGGCGTCTGTGAAATGCTGGATATTGTGTGTTGTGAAATGATTGTTAGGTTATGAAATGAATGATTTATTCCAGGTTTGAGCAGTTTACGGTTTGTGGGTTTTGAACTGGACCTGGTACTAGACGGCTACACTGCTTTCAAATTTAGAGGAATGGCCCTTAAGCCTTCTGGCTAAACAGCCTTCTGAAGCTCACTTAAGCATCATAACACCAACCTGATTTATCTGAGCAACCTGCTTACTTTCATTGTTATTTTGTTGTTTGTTTTGAATCATGCTGTAAACATGTTTATTTCTGTTCTAAAGTTTGACATTTTAACGTGGTTGTTAAAGGAGATTGACTCGCTTTTGAAGCTGCCCTCTAGTGGCCAGTCAAGGAACTACAACATCAGTTCCATGAGAGCCTCGATCCAGCAGTTGGAGGATTTGCACTTGTTTGGAAAAAGAACAGCAGGGAGGGTAACAGGTCACTATCACAGGGAAAACATGGAAAACACGCAGGACAGTAGCTCAATGTCAGCCCTTATTGTGTCACAGATATGCACCATATGTGCTAAAAATGCATATTTTTGTTGCTATTTTGCTGTTGCATATCTCTTTCACAGTTTTGGCACAGTGGTAGAGGACAGCCTGTTAAAAACAGCTCTTGTCTGTTTCCTAAACATTTGCTTTAACTAACTCAATCTTTCTAGTTATGTTTCCTGGTTTTTTTCCCCTTTTATATCTATCACAACTTCCACCAAACACATGTGACAGGCTGCTTGTGCTACGTAGCGCTGGGATGCTGCCTGGATCCAGGTCTGACATCCCCGTGGAGTTTTGGAGGAGACGTCGTTGATGCAGATCAGGAAAGAAGCTCGGTTTAGTGTGTTTGTGTGTTTGTATTTCTTTTAGTTTCCACCTTCTTTTCTGTCATTTTCATGTTATGATCTTTTTGACCATTTATATGACTAGACAAAAAGTGTGCCTTGAAATAACTTTTTAATTTATTATTTCATTTTTTTAAGCTTAAATTCTGTTTAACGTTGTACTGTACAATGTTTTGGGTAATTGCTGCGGTTTTACATCTGCATTTTTCTGCTGCTGCACAAATACTAAATCTCATTTGCTTTAACAAAGCTCTTTTTTTTTCTAATTTTGTTTCCATGCAGTA